>JAIUND010001844.1:0-29551 GCA_034699125.1 Gisinianus flammeolus | reverse complement strand
TGTTATACACTCCCTGGGACTCTATTGTATAGGGGACTCTATAAAATAGAGGGAGTCTATTCTAGTTTATACGGTAATCAACGTCACTGCTCATTTTTTACATTAGACCTCTGTCTCACATTGTGAGACTCTCGACCCCATAAATTCAATTTAATTATTATATTTACATACTTATTTATATTATATATATATGGCCAATACGTTCAAGCGATCCCTGCTTCATAACTTTGTATGTATGCCCATGTAAAACAAATTGTTATAATAATTGGCCTTGTAGTTTTATGTATATACAGAGGCTTTCCTTGACAGTGGCATTGATTTTATTTCAATCTCAAATGTGCTCAGTTATAAGTTTTAGAGCTTATTGATTTACGAGTAGCTATACATTATAATTTCTCTCTGTCTATATACATTTTTCTAACGAGTATATTTAAACACTAAACAAAACAATAATAAATTCATGAACTTTACAGGAATTGAGCCTAGAAATGAATCTACGAATGTACTGGAAGGATACCCGGTTGAGTCATTTAGCAGTCACGACTGGCAATTCTTTTCTTGTCCTGAATCCGAATCTCCTGGATAAGATTTGGCATCCCGACATTTTTGTGGGTAAGTCGTCGAGAAGAAATCAGACTTTTGCGAATTTTTCATTTCAAACCTATTCAAAATTACCATTCAAATTTAAATATGAGCATCCAGCTGTATATGGACGTGAAAAATGTAGGAAGCGGTCCAACTAAATAAAGGGATTCAACAAACACCTGAAATATGAATACGTTTAACGTATTCTTCTATACTAATAACAAAGTATTTGTAGTTTTTGTACGATGACGATGCGTAATTCTGCCTTACCATAAAACAAAGTTCTTTGCAAAATCTGTATTTTATCAGGCAGGTTGGACTTGGAACATGCAAGCTTCCAACTGCAGCTAGACAGCCAGACTTGTCCCTCAGTCAATTCAAAACTGTTGTTGACAAATGGTTGCTAGCTCAAAGGAAGGACGAATTTGTATCACGTTAATTAAGAATTTAGTTTGTTCTTTATCATAATTTTAACTCCTTTCATCAACATTCATAATAATTCTAAGATTTGTTGAAAATACTGCTATGTCCAAAGTCCTACGACTGTCATCTCCGAAGAAGGACTTTGTCCTTTTCACTGCTGAACAATAGATTATTGCACGCCAATATCAATAATAACAATCTCAGAAAAGTTGTACAAAATTTACTTCCAGTGCTATAGTCAATTGGCCGTGTTCATGGGGGGACACTCGTCATTTGTAAAACTCGTTTCTTTGTTAAACCAACACTCCATTTTAACACGTTAATACAGTTGAGTTGAATGCGAGTTTTTCAAACAAATCCTGTGACGTTGAATTCATACGCATTTGTTAATTGTAGTCAAGTTCTTCCAGCAGCAAAACCATGTGCAAAAGTCGTCTGCTTATTTATTTAATAAACGTTTTGTCTCCAATTTCTGCAAATATTTAATATTTCCGTTGAAGTCACCACAATGTTAAAAATAGTTTAAAATAGTTTAAATTTTAAAGTGAAGTGATTGGAAATGCTTACAAATTACAAAGTCAATAATGTGTTGTGTGTTTTTTTTGTACTTTTTTATTGGATAGATCATGTGAAGAGTGTGTCTTCACCAGCTTTGATTTCAAAACCAGCTTCACTGCGGATATACCAAGAGTCTATTGTTCGATATTCTGCGAGGTAATTGAAAAGATTCGTTTTATATTTTCCAACTCACAATCAATTTATTATTATTCGCACATCTGTCATTTGTTTGCACATTTCTGTATATAGATAAACAGGAGAGGAGAATACGACTAAATTACAACGAGAATATATTTAAAATTCCTTCTTATCATTAAAATAAACATAAAATATACTTACATAGGCTTGATTCGATTAAAAGCAGAGTTCTGTGTGGAAATATATAAACACGGACTCAAAATTTAGATTCAGAATATACTGCGGATCCACAAGTTTTGGTTTTGAACTTTGCACATATGAGTTTTTATTTAAATTTGCCAAGTTGGCAATGCCAACGCTTCTTAATTCATAATTCATAATTAGCACCTGGAATACTGACGATGCATTTATCAAGTTATTAATAATTAAATAATTATATATTAATTTATTATGTCATGATGCAACTGCTCAGGATTTTATGTGTAAATGAAAACTGCTAATTAAATGAGCTTTTGTCCATTTTATTTATTTAGTGTGGATGATTGAAATTTACAGAAATTAATCCCATGCAAACTCAAATCCTAGCCCAACAAATCCAATGTCAATTAATGCGAATGATTATCATAAAATATCATAAATATATGTGGTATTTACAATTTACACACACATTTTCTTGGTGTACAGTCCGACCTTGGTTTAGAATAGGACGTTTTGTTGAATTATCAAGGATTTCATAATGTAGAATGTAGACACATCATTTGCGTCCTTTTATCAGTGACGACTGCTCTTTTTTTTAAATTTTTTTGTACAACCGAAGCTACACTGCTTAATTGATCGTGAACTAAAGCAATTATTGACTAAATATATCAGCAAATGACAAAACGACCAGAATGAATTGGAAACTTTTCCTTAGAAATTTCAAGCGGAATAACCTCGCTATTATTATATAATAGAAATGTAACATAACTAGGATATTTACTTTAATAGGAGAGTAAATCAAGATCTTTGAAAGTGGTTTGAGATTTAATAATACCATCAGGGAAAAACGAAAAGAAGTGGAAAAAATTATGCAGACGAGTCCTGAATCTTTAGATGAGCACAGATGAAGAGGAATTTTTTTCTCGCATGTCATGCAATCAATGCATGTGCATTATGTTTAGTAAACATTGTTTACTTAACTATTTTTTTACTATTTTTAGAGTGACGATAACAATGGCCTGCGTCATGGACTTCCATTACTATCCAGGTATTTATTTTGTCAAGAATTGCATAGAAAACCCAATCTCTATATATCTACATGCAGTTTCGTCTACATATACAATCAATGCATGAAAAATTAATAACAACAATTGTTTTTGTCCATTTCAGCTGATACTCAAAAGTGCCATATCGATATGAAATCATGTAAGTTTTCTGTCTTTACCCACGTTTTTTGGTATTTAAAAAACCTTTTTACCTCAACTCGTCAAATATAGTCAAACTGATTTTGATTTCATAATTTAAGATGACTGAAAAGTTCAAAAAAAAGGGTGACATATTTTAAGAGTAAATTCACAGGAAATGACTGTGACGTAACAGACGAGTGTATTTTTTCAGCCTTTGACACGTGCATTTTCCAGAGCAAATACGACAATAAAAATATTACTACAGATGTGGTTTTGTAGGCCATTTCAAGTAGCAAGAGCAGGGAAATGTATACTCGTGATGTAATAGAAGTATAGTTTCTTTGCTTCCACACAAGAAAACTCAACTTAATGTGTAAATAGCGTAACCGAGTACCTACATACTAAGTATATACAGATATATATACACAGGAAAGGATGATTTCAATATTTCCCTTCATATGTCATAAAAATTAGGAGCATATAAGCCATACATACATTCCCCCTATATACCCTTAAACGAATTTCATAGCAAGATTATACTTAGAAACGTCCATGTTTATCAAAATTTACAATCGATATTTTTATTTGTAGTTAGAGTTAAATGTTACTCTGTCAAAATAGTAATCTAGATTTTGTGCCGTTTTCGTAAAGTATTAATTAATTTTGTGAATGTGGGTTTTTCCATCCACCTACAAAGATTTTTTTCAATATACGATACATATAATATATGATCTGCAAATGGAAACAATGGTAATGCTTGAATGTAACGTAACACCCGCACAAAAAAATGCATGCAAACAAAATCAGGATGAAATGTGAAATTGTGGCCATGCCATTGGTCACAATCACAATCAGAGAGACTTTTGCTGTGTTTTGATGGAGACACTCAGGGCTCCATTCAAAAGATTAGACACTTTAATAAGGAATCGCAATTAACATTGTGGTTTGGTTGTCAATGACAAATAAATTAAGACGTGACTGAGTCATACAGCAGAACCAACGAACCAAACCAAAAACCAGACTATTCAAAATGAAAAAAAAACTAATTATTATTATTATTATTGTTTTGTACACACATTTGACAGTGAACATCTGTAGATTTGTACATAGTAGTGGTTTTTAAGGCGGATCGTGTATCGTGTCGTGTCCGTGTCGTCACAAGTCACAACTTTTTATTGTGTCTAGTCACTCACACTTGAAACATGAAAGATCACAGTCTCTCCGGATTTGCATGAATCGTACACAAATTAGAGAAGAAAAAAAACTTCATTTTACTGTAATGGCTTATGCTGATATACGCAATGGAAATACACACAATTTGTTCTCAAGATTTATTTAGTATATTTTGTCCTTGAAATCGAGAAAGCTAATGATAATACACAATAAGATGTGCTAAAAAGTTAATACACACATTTATTGTTTGTTTGTTTAAAAACAAAAGGCACTCTGCATTCGTCAGCATCAGTCGATTGTCGGCCGTTAAAAAATGTATGTAAAAAAGTAAAAGCATCTTCGTCAAACTGAATCGTCTCTACTCTCTTCCTTTTCATCTCCAAAGATGAAAAAATACGAACACACGGTCATGACGTAGACCATCCGAGGAAATTTATGAAGGGATATTTTGACAGCCAAAACGAGCATATAATTGATAAACATTTTTTTTGGCAAATTTTGACTTTTCTGCTAATTTGATTTGTTATGGCGTGTGGCCGAGGCAGAGGCAAACAGACAGCATATGGAGAAACAGACTCAAGCGTACATGTAATAAGATCCTGACGGATTTACTTTACTTCTTTGCATGTTTTTAATTCAAATAGAATTCTAACTATGAGAAATCCCATTTGTCAGCTGGTAAAAAAAGGGGAAAGTACATAATATTACGTATAAAAATGGCAAGTGCTTGTGCAGGCGAGGTTGATATAATAATAATATTATTACTATTGTGTGTGTATACTACTGTGTAGGTGTACACGCGAAATCTAAGTGCATCTGAATGCAATATTGAGAGCTGTAAATTCAAAGGATAACATTTATTAGGACACATTAAAAGTTGAGGCATGAAGCCATTAACGTATATAACTGTAGTTAAGTATAAATACGATGTAAGTATTTTTCAAATTGGTGTAATAAATATCGTAGATTTAGTTGGAATGGAATTGAAATGCATCGTATGTTTTTGGAGTTTGGCATTTAAATGGATGTGTTTAAATGTGGAAATATAATCTGCTCACTTTATATAGATATACAGATATCTTATGTACAGATATTTAGTTAAACACGTGTTGATTTATGCTCCAAGAGTTCAAAGGGGGAGAAAAGAAAGCGTCTAAACAATATATATAAGATAAATTATCTACATGCAAAAGCTTAATCTAAATTTTAAATGTTATATAAATATTCTCTCATTTCTTTCTCTTGTTTGTTTTTTGTGTTTTTGTATGTGTATATTACTGTTTATGGGTAGACGCTTATACAAACAAAATACTGGATTTGGGATGGAGAGAACACACGGGTGCTTTCCTAGCAGACAAACTTGAATTACCCAACTTTGACGTCGCGTTGGATAACACCAAAAACTGGCTCACAAATACTTCTTCCGGTAAATGATTGAATACATTATAATTGCAACAGATTGTACAAGCTTAAATGGATGTTTCAAGCCGCATTTTCATTGCATTTTCATCTCTAGAAATTATTTATTATTTAAAAAAAATAAGATGTTACTTTCACTTCGTCAATACAACAGACAAACGTTGAGCATGTAGACGAAACAAACGAAAGTATCTGTATATACATTACAATTACAAGACATTGAACTTTCTGGCAGTTGAAAAGTCGCTGAAACATACAAACAAACTGGAGAATGAAGACATTGAAGTCGTCCTAAAAAACGATGTGTGTGCGTGTGTGTGTGTATTTTGAAACTGATGATAATAATACGGATGGAAATGGGGAACTGTTGAAAGATGAAACTGTGGGAGACGGAGAATGAAAACTGAAAATTGAAAGTATAGAGTTAAGAGTTCACCTATAAATTAGACTTGTATTTTATGATGAGTTTTTATTGATGAGGAAAAAGTTGGCTTTGGCTTTACCTTGCCAAGAAACGAGTAAAAAAAGAGAGAGTGAGAGTGAGAGAGTTTTAGCAAAGTGTTGAATGCTATTCTGGTATTTTTTTTTCGTGAGTATTATTATATATATCTGTATTTTTCCTGGTCTTAGTGTCACTGTGTGTGTGTGGCTGGCTGGACTCCTTTCTTCTGTTTTTCTTTCCTTTCCGTCCTCGCGTCTCACGTCATCTGTAATCTGTATAGTCTCTAGGTATAATCTGGAGTAGCTATCTGACGATGAGTATTCTATATGCTGCCTGCTATTGAACACACAATCTAATGGTGTATCTGATGTTTGTTTGTCTATATGTCATTTCACAGGATCTTACTCAACGATTCGGTTCACAGTTCTACTTCGGCGGAAATTGAGTTATCATCTCATTCAGACGTATCTGCCAAGTGCACTATTTATTATCGTGTCGTGGTTGTCGTTTCTCATTCCCCCTGAAAGCGTTCCGGGTAGAATGGCCTGCTGCATGACGTATGAACAAATTCCTTCACTATATATATCTATATAGCATTTTTCATCCTCTCACAACACAAAAATATGAATACTAAAACATGGATATCCTCTTCAATCTAATTGAAAACTTTACAACACGATTGTATTTTTTTTTCAGGACACTTTTGACTCTGACAGCCATGTTTGCAGCAGTAAGGTGAGAAAAACGGGGGTTTCGGTCTCTGTATTATTTTAGTCATATCGTTGAATCCAAATAGCTATTTTTAGGAAATACATAAAACATTTTCAATTTCATTCAAGGACTTTTGAACTTGAAACCGACCGCATGCCCTTTTTCTTTTCTTTTCGTTTCGTATAAATATATATGTACACGTGCACTTTTATGTATGATTCTCTCTCTCCTGTCCCTCATGATCTGATTGTATAGGGATTCTCACGTCAAATTAAATGCGATGACTTTGGCTCAGCCAAGGTATTTCCCTGTGTACAGACAATCTTTGAGTGTTTCCACTTTCCAGTAGTTGTTTACAGAATATATACAGGAAGACGCCGCACACACTTTTTTACATTACCCGATCGACCCTTATTTAAAATGAATATGTGGACAATCATTTAAAATTCTTTCCTCGACACAGTCTAGTTTCTAGTTTCTAGTTGAATGTCACCCCGTTTATTTATTTTGCTTTTTTCCCCCGAATCCTTGTACATAAGGATTACTGACCCTTACTTTCATTGCATGGTTTAAGCAGTAACATTTTGAATTAAGTAGTTGGATTGATTATATAATTGATATGCCATGCAGTTTCCTGTTCTACTATTTACTCATGCAGAAATTCTTATTGTTTTTAGGCAAAACACGCCAAATGTCTCATATGTGAAGGCACTCGGTAAGCTTCTTTACTTGTACAAATTACAAATTACAAAATACATAAAACAAATTCATAATTTTTTAAATTGTTAACATAATTTTGACAATTTATCATGATTTATTTGAAGACATTTGGATGGTCATGTAAGTTTCAACAACAATCAGTTAATATAATATGAATATGAATTAAGTGCATGCAATTCCACTATTGTTAATTTCGATGAAAAAATAATATTGTTATTATTATTTATGATGAAATATGTAGGTGCATTATTTTCGTATTTCTAACGCTGGTGGAATACACCGTCGTGCTCAAGTAAGTTTATAAAACTATAAATTTCTATTTTTAAACTTTCAATTTGGTTTCATATACTCAAACTCAAAACCTCGTACATCAAGTCAAAACGAAAAGGACTTGTACTTTTTATACTCTCAGAACTCGATCGGAAGAAATTGCACCGCAATTTAGTCGTACATTACCGCAAAAGTTGTTTAGTTTTAAGACTTGAGAAAAGTAACTGCAACTACCAGCACCACAACTTTATATCTTTTTTATTCAATTATTTACCAATCCATTTCAATAAAGAATGCAAATGCAAATACTTTGCATTTGCACACACGTTTGCACACACAGAAGTGTGTGCAAACAAACGAGATAAAGTGAAGCAAAATAGAAAACAAACTTAAAAAAAGAAAATACGGACCTAAAGAAACACACGCAGTCGCTTCATCTGTCTTTATACATATTATATAGCTTTTACAATTTACAATGTCAGAGATGCTGTAAAATTTGAAACTGCCGAGAACATTTCATTCCCTCTTTTTGAACATGCACAAAATTTCAGAGTGACACTAAAAAAAATCCCGATAAATATGACGAAACTTTCGAGTTTCAATTTTCGGAACATATATGCACACGATATTTAAAGTCTCAATAAGAAAAAAGATCCTTTTCAACACACACAGCAATATAAAGCAATATGAACACAGACATTGAGCTCACGAACGTTAATATTAACGTTCGTGCTTGATGCTTTTTCTGAGTAGATTGAGAATGAGCACAAAAAAGAGTGATGAAGCGACGCATTTGAGATTTCAACGTTTAGTGGTTTATGTCACTGTCATGGTCAGATCTGCCTCCAATGTAGATTCTATACATTGTAGATACTCATAGGCAGAGGCAGTCGGTGTAACGAGTCATTTAGACAACAGCCAAAATTTAACTACTTTTTTTTTTTTTTTTACTAAAGCCAGTTTCAAATTTCACATTTTACATGATTTCATTTAAGAATTTTCCATTTCGAATTTCTGAGAGAAAAATATCCTGAGGACAAAAGGATACTAATGAAATTGTGTGTTGACAGGTTGAAAAGTCTGAAGCCTAAAAATAAATACAAGGAGAAGAAGGAAGAGAAAGCTCCACTGGATACGAACACACTAAGCTCATTACGTTCAGGTCCGGGAAATAATGGGATAAATGGGAGCACAAATTCCATCCCAACGATTTCATATCCTTCGTATGGAGAATATCCCACAATCCAGGTACGACGTATAAAATAAAGTATATAGCCCTATTACAAAATAATCTGAGCTTTTTCTTTTCCTTGCAACCATCTTACGTGTACTTTATACGATAGTATCGTATACTTACTTAAATTTGATTGTGTACCTACAAAAGACTACAAAAAGTTGCGACATCAGAACAAATGTGAAGAAAGTGTAATGAAATGATGAAATTAGGTATATACTTACTGGTAATGTAAATTTGTCTGTATGTGTTTGTGTGCAGATGCGACGACAACAGAAATCCACGGAGACATCATTTAATCAAGGGCCACATGGGGATATGACGACGACGCATCTCCCACCACTCCCACTCTCAGCCGTCCCCACACCGCCCCCACCATCCTCTCCAGACTCCAAAATCCCAAATAAATTTGAGTATGCTGCAAAGAAACTGGAGAAATTCACTGCAACCATCATCCCCCTCCTTTTCATTGTCTTCAATTTCATCTACTGGCCCTGGCTAATCGAGAGAGCACAATATTATAATCACCGTTGAAAGGCCGAGGAGGGAAATCTTCTATACATATAGTAATTCATATATATATGTATCAACATATGTATCTATATTTTCTATTAGAATTTTAATTTACATTAGAAACTAAATACAAATAAAGGCCAAGACAGGAAAGAAAGACAATTAAGACATCTTAATATTATTATTATTCTACAATTCAGATTAGGTGAATAAAATTCATTAAGTACACGTAATATAATAATATACTGCTCAGAAAAGAGCCCCAAAAAAAGTCATTGAATCATTTTCCATGCCATATGTGAATGCCAAAAAAATAAACAAACACAACAACAACACACGATGTCATATTTAAGTACGCACAGTTTTCACTTTATCTGTGCAATTAATTGACGAGAATATTATGATTATGAGACAGAAAGGATAATATATATCTTTGTCATATAATAAAATTTAAACTTTAGATATAGCAATTAAGTATAATTATTTGTATCCATATAGATTGTTAATTAATCTGTACACACGACACACGCACACTTAATTACTATACGTATATATTATGCTATATAAGAAATAATTAATGACTAAACTGATGATGTAAGGGAAAAGTAGATTTATACATAGGCATTTATTATATTGTAGTATCTCGTGGAATCTGAATCTGAATCTGAAAAAAATGTATAGAGTTTTCAAAATGTTCAATGAAACTCGTCTGATAAGAGCGAGCAACTTAATTTATTATTCATTCGCTTTTGCTTCTCTGCTCGAATGTGAAACAAAAACTACAAATGTGTATACAGTTATAAGATTTAGATAAAAGTAGATCCGGCTACGTGGCTCCGTATAATAATAAGTATAATATATATTATATAATATATGGTATAGGTATATATAGATACTCTCTTCTACAGATAGTTTTTAGCTAATGTAATACGTTCAAGTTTGTTTGTGTGTGAAAGGACTTCAGAACTTATGAATCGGAATCTCATGAATTCATGGATATGTCAAGCAGTGCTTACCATTTCAAGTGCAATACAAAAACCGTATCAAATATTTTATTTGTAAAAACATTTAAGGAATGAAAATTTTATCTTTTGTATCGTATATTTTGTCAAATACGTACATGATATACGAAAGAGAGAAAAAGAGAAAGCAAGAAAATGACGAAAAAAATAAACGAAAAATTCTGAAACTGAAAAATAACAACTTGAAAATAACTTTCGACTATTTACAACAAAAAAACATGAGCAAAAGTCAAATGTTTATTCTCATCTTTGCCTTTTCTTTTTTGCATTTATTATTCAGTGAACAATATTCACGAGTCACCGCATTTGCTCTCGTTGTTCTAAAATTCTACATCCAACATTCCATATGCAATAAAATATGTAACACAGTTTCATCGATTTTATCGATTTAAATGCAACTTCCCCTTTCAAATTTAGTATTTTGATTTATATTTTCCAGATTTAAGGTAGAAGTTAAAAGCAACAAATTGTTTCATATTAGTCATATAGGATTTGCAAAACTGCAAAATTATAGGTTCACAAATTGCAGAATTAATCGTTGACTCATGATATGTGCATAAATGTGGACGCCTGAAAGTTGAAATGACTAATAAATAACAAATCAAAAAAGTGTGTTTACGTATTTAAGGTTTATGTTCCTTTCTGTGTAGCATATTAAAATTTTGCACAAACATGTGGACTGGAATCCTTGACTTTGGTCTTCTCGTGGCCATAAACTTCAATGATGATACGATATGATGACGCCTACAACACAATAAGAGAAGAGAGAAAAAAACGTTTATTACAAAAGTTACTGCCATTATTTATATAATGGTGGCCAGGCGACCCAGTATATAGTATAACAACGTCTGTCTCAAGATCACATTTGTTTGACGATACAGAAATATGCGCAATTATCAATGTCATAAACAAAAGCAAAGGATTCAAAGGAGAGAATTGAAGATCTTTAATCAAGTTGCTTATTCATCAGTAATCATCAGCAGAATCGAATGCAAATTATGCTTAATATTTATTTCGCACGCAAAAAATGACGTGGCGGCGGATCTTGCCGAATGATCCTTATATTACTTGTAACTACATGGTTTTTCTTTGTATTGTACATGATCTATGGTTAAATTAATTACGATACAAACATATGTGCATATCAATAAATATAGGGATGAACAAACGTCATCTTTGCCTACAGAAATATTGTGTACAATAAACGAGCCCAGAGAGAATGGATTTTCCTTCTTCGAATTTCGTACATAGGAATTCTCAGCCGAGCTGAATTGGACTTTTCATTATGAGAGTTGAAGTCATGGTCAAGTTTGCTTCTTCATTGAAATTTTACTCATCAGACAGACATATTATGTGCATGCGATTTAACAAAAAAAAACACTCAAATGTCATTCTTCTCTGGTGAAAAAAGCCTCCACATAAAAGGACTTCTCACTTTTTGCAACCTTCTGGACATAAAAACTTGTATGGATACTGAAAAACCAATGATTACTTATAAATTGAAAGCACATCTTATAATTGATGATTTATAGTTTTTTTCCCAGTGATTCCAAGCGATTCATTCATTCCTCATCTCTACCTTTTTTGCTTACGTCAACTCTATATATACGATATCTTTAATCCCATGGGTAATTTTGTACGCAGTACAATATATCTATAAAGTATCGTTGAATTTTTCAGTTATCATCTACGGATTTGGAATGATTGTAATGTAATGCTAATGTGCATTAATTAAATAAAATACGATATCCTCTATTCTTCTAATTTGAAGCATTTTATCTGGAATTTTCGAATGTCACTCATTTCACAGCTCATTCATAATATATTATTATGTTATGCGTGGAAAAATATGGAAATCTCGCAGGCAAAAACATGAAAGATGTACACAAAATCATTGTACTCAGAACATGTCTGCTCAAGTCTGCTGTCTTTATGCACTGTGCCGACAGAAAAAAGTCACCTTGTTATTCTTTTCAATCTTTTCTGTCCCTTTACACTTGCGTTATTATTAGTCAAATATCCAATATATCATAATGTCATAGTCATAGCATAGATGATGTCAGCCGTCAATACTGTACGCTCGTCAGTGAATAATATTTGCATTATTTTAATCGATTGTTGAGAGTTTTAACATTCCATGTGTGCATGAGGAAAACATTGTTTACGTTTCATATATCTGTCTGTATATAGTTTCATCGTTTCATCGAAGAGTTGAATGTTGTGGTACTTCCTTTCTTATTATGAAGGAAAATGAAACGAGGTTTTCATTTTAAGAATGAACATGGAGATTTCCAAGTACCATTAAATATTATAGACTGCTGCCGATGAGAATGAGAACACATATTTTATATGTGTGTTTGTGTATGTACACATTAAAAGTGTTTACAGGTAGACCAAGGTAAACTAATTGGCATTCAAAGTACCTAAATTTTCATGGTGGAGTTTGTATTTAGTATTTTAGATTGCGAAAGGCTAATCGTAAGGTAGTGTGGGTATATTATATTATTATATATCTTGGTATGTCTCTCTGTGTAGTTAGTTTTTTGTTGCGCAACAATCTTGCCCAAAGATCCAAAGTGAATGGAAAAATCAACAACAAAGCGAAACCAATTTACCTGCAACCAAATTGTTTTTTCCCCTTTTCCTCGTGTCTTGCATTTGAAGCTCTTATTTGATATTTGGCTTTTAGTTCTCAATTCCTTCTCGTTACAAAGATTGTGCGACTTCTATTTAGTCGACTGAGTGGTTTTTCATACATATATATCACAACAAACAAGGGATTTGGGTGGAAATATTTTGTGTGTCATACAAACTATTTGAAAAAACTCTTAATATTTGATTGTACAGATGTACAAATGATATCCCTAAATCAACACTTAAAAGTGTGTGCGTGTGTATGAATTGAAAACGGAATTTAATTAACTTTATTCGATATCGGAACAAACAAGAAAGTGACAGTTAACAATTAGTGCATGTGTCCACTACATTTTGTGACACTGAAATTGAAATGAAGTCGTTTACACTTAAAATTTGATGGGGGGTTTGTAATGGATTTTAAAAGTGGGAAAGAGAATGGATAAATTGATTCAAAGGAAAATAGCTCTGGGAGTTTATTTGGGGCTGACTGGAGTTTTGCTAATTGCAGGAAGGTGAGTAAAAATAACATCTTATACAAACGTCAAACATGAATTCACTAGTGAAATTCAACTAACTAATCTGGTAAATTTTTGAACAGTGCAATCGACAATTCGGAAAGTGAGTCGACAAAAGTATTTCGCACCACTGATCGTTATATTTTTGAAATAGAAGAAGATCATGGTGTGAGAACAAAAAAAACTAGTGAGAATGGGAAACCGGGTAATGACATTATCCCTGATAAATATTCCGTTTACGAACCACCACCAATCGCCAAAGGTACATATACAATCAATTGTGTGACGACCGTTCCCTACATTTTAATAGAAATTACTTACATTTCACTGTTCCTGTTCCTTCATTAATTTTTCATTATTTTCAAAAGGAGAGGCAATCAGAGTTCAAGCATCTGTTGGGATATTCAATATCCGAGATATCGATGAAGTGAATCAGGTATATAAAGCAAACTCTAAAAAGTTAATTCATTATTTCTACCTGACCATGCAATTACAATTACGTAGTATCACGTATTAGCAACTTGAATAATGAATTTAAACTTGGTATTTATATAGGATTATACGTTGGAAATAAATCTTCGTCTCTACTGGCGTGATGACCGATTGGATCATTTGCCAATTAAGGATGGGAGAAAGTATTTAATACTGAATCAAAATGTACTCAAAAAAATTTGGACGCCTGATATTTTTATTGGTATATACTGAAACATTTTCAGTGACAATACTGAAAATACAAATTGAAACTATCGTACACATTTGTTTTATAATTCACAATTCCAGTACGGAAATTGAGTATTTATAAACATAAATAAATACTCTTATGTTGTTTGCAGACCATGTAAAAAATGTATCTCAACCCGTTTTGATTTCACGCCCGGCATCCATTAGGATTTATCCAAAGAATGTTATCAGATATTCAACACGGTAACACATGGAAAACAAAACCAAACCTATTCAAAATCATACCATTTAAAATGATATAATATAAAATTGATATTTACTGGACAATTTTCGAACAGAATGACGGTCAAAATGTCGTGTCAGATGGATTTCGTATACTTTCCTGCTGATATCCAGACTTGCAATGTGACATTCAAAAGCTGTAAGTTTTTGAAAAATACAATTCATGATAAGTAAAATTAATAATTAATTGTGTATATCGGAATAGAACGACTCCCGAATTCCCTTGGATTTGGATTATAGCACACGCATATCTTTGATAATTTATTTTGTATATTTATAGTTTCTTTGGACGAGACTTGGCTGAAACTGATGTGGAGGGAAGGGAAAACGTTTGTGGTGCAGGGATTCGAATTGCAAAGCTACGATGTCTCCATTAAAGAAACCGAATTCTCCCAAAAAACGAGAGGTTTTTGTACAATTTCCCTAAAATTTCATGAATAATTTTTCAAATCCCAAAATTCATATACAAATATGTAATATCGTGGTGGTTTTTTACTTGTTTGTATATAGAAACGGAAAGAAGATATTCAGCCCTTCGTTTAGAAATCCGGATACGACGAAGAATATTTGGTCACATGCTCTTCACGTATTTACCTTCCATCCTCTTTGTTATCACTTCCTGGCTCTCGTTTTGGGTCCCTCCAGAAACAGTGAGGTATGTATCTGTATATACTTATATACAAAGTGAAGTTATTTTAAATAACAGAGAAAAGAATCATTGAAATTTTACAGGGTAGAATTTATCGTTAGGCATAATACATACCTTTTTTGCTTCATAAATATAGAGGATGATAAATGGTCAAATAAAATGATATAAAAATTTCAGTGCTCGGATGTCAATCTGTATGATGACACTTTTGACTCTCATGACGATGTTCGGTGTCGTCCGACAGTCCACCGTCAGTACTTCTTACGTCAAGGTAAAAGCATTTATATAATTTTCTAAGTTCTAAGGAATTACTCCACTCACCTTGAAGTTTTATCAATTATTGCAATTATCTAATAAAATCTCTTTGTTTAAAACCCCTTAGGCGCTGGTAAGGAAAAAGAAAACAAATATGGTAGATAAGGACTTATTTTCATGTGTTTTACCCAATGAAAGCAGGACAAATGGTTTTTTTTTGTTTGAATAATAGGACATTTGGATGATTACCTGTATCTTTTTTGTCTTCCTGACTGTGGTGCAATATGCAACGATTCTTAAGCTACGATCCAAGAAAATTAAAAAGAAAAAGGAGCCATCCATTGAGATTCATCATGAGGATGGCGGTTTCAAATGGAGAGTACCATTCGAAAAACTGAATGCAGTAGAAAAGGATGTGAATATCACACCAATTTCGTATCTGTCATGGTATTATCATGACGGCAAAGACTACGTACCCTACCATGTGAGATCCCCCTTCATTCATTTTTCCAATGTCCTCCGTGTAATCCTTTTAATTTCCATTGAAAACGTATGTATAGGTAAACTTTATTTATATAAAAAGATAAAAATAAATTGTGTATCGTTTTATCTTAGATACGACGACCTAAATTGAGAAGTCGAGCTCCAAGTTCCATGACCATGACAAACAGTACTCAGACAAGGTCCAGTTCCTCATCACCAAATCCCTCTTTGGACATCCAATCGATTGGTCAGCAGTCAAAACGATCTCCAGTTGTGAACAATAATAATAATAATAACAACAGCAAGAAACCCGAAGAAAAACGAGAGCAGACCCCAACTAAATATTTGTTATTCTCTATTCGCTTTGATAGAGTTTGCAGAGTTGTCATTCCTTTGAGTTTCATTATATTTAATATTATTTACTGGACATGGCTCTTTAGTTATTATATCGCTCCATAGTTGTGTGCCCATTTTCAAACTACTCACAATCCTATATATTTAGCATTCAAATCTTTCAAAAGTCATCATCACTGAAAATATATGCACTTGCACATTTTCTCTTGGCTGCCAAATTAATGTAAGATTTTTTAAGTGTTTGAAGTTTTTGAATCCTGTTACCTTCAATAAATTTACTATGTAAAACTAGTTTCCATTTCATTTTGTATTAAGAAAAAAGCTGTCATTTTCTTTACACATTTACTTACTTTCCCACACAAAAGTTAAAACATTCGAATGACTCATTCCGCATACCAGACGGAGTTAATTCGTTAATTGATTAATTTTGCGAGTCTCTAACCGCAGCATTATGTTTTTTGGTCGACGCTGTCGACGACGGGCAGGAATTCCCAATTTAAACTCCAATTATGAGATACGACTTTAAAGTATTTAGTTTTCTCATTTCTTTGGGGACTATTTTGAAATAATAAAATATTATTAGCTGTGTTTATTTAAATTGGCAGTGGCGTGCCCAGGGTAAGGCTAGCTAAGTAGGCTACAGCCTGACTTGAAAATTTGGTAACTTACACTAGATAAAAATGACTTTTCTCAGTTTTCTCCCGTCTTTAAACTTTAAACATGGAATTTTGTAGATGAATTTAAAAAAAAAAAGAGTTTTGTTGCACATAGAATTATCTGTGCTGCATGACTATATGATTAATGAAGGAATCGAAGGAAATCTTTTAGTATGGGGATTCAGAGTAAGTCTCTACATTGGAAATTTGTATTTCGTCCACAATGTTTGGTTTGGCGGAAATCAAAACTTGGGTTCCCAATTTCCGGTAAATCAGTGGAAATCAATAAGAATCCGTGAAATATTTTTCAAAATAATTATAATTATTGGTGTATACACCAAGGGAAACAAACGCCTTTGGGTGGCTGATCGACCATTTCAAAGAGTTACGGTGAATACTGTAAAATTCATTTATACGGGACCCAGCTAAAGGGGAATTCTGGGTTTAAGGGACGTATTTTAGGGCTCCTCTTGCTCAAAACCGGTCATGTATAAGGGAACTCAGCTATAAACAACGAATTTTTACGGTCCTGAGCGGTTCCTTTATTAAAGTACAGCACACTCCTTAATTGCAGCTACTTACGGCCAATTTTCCAATAGACATTATTTTTTATGAAAACAGACTCAAAATGGAGTGAACCTTGAACTGTAGCCATGAAATCCTAAAATCTTGTCCACATTTTGGGTTGTGTTTATAAATTTTATTCGCCATTTTTTCAAAAAAAATTAGAGGAAATTGGCTCTTAAAATGAAATTTTTGCTACATGATTTGAAACCTTCCCGGAAATTTCCATTCACTTCTAAAGATTTCCAGAGGCTCTGTAATTACCGGAAATGTCCACGGATTACAAATTTCTATTTCCAGAAAACTGGAAAGCTTCCCAAATTTGGAATTTATTCCAACACTGATTTCATTTTTTGACTCGCTTTGACGCCAATAAAAAATTTCCCTACTCCTTTTCCCGCCACATCGTGAGGTTAGGCAGTCTTTCCTTCTCAAGTTACACTAGAAAGAATGAACGTTTCTAAACGTTTGCACTAGATAAAACGGCATTTTCCAACTTTAGCCTACCTGCAAAATTGGTCTGGGCACGCCACTGTACTTAAATTGGCTCGTAAAAGTACAACTGCAACGGTGTAAGACGCAAAATATTATAGCATGATTTATTACTTACAAATACTGAAAGTTTTTATTTGGCTCAAGACTTGAGCCTCAAGTTCAGACTATACATATACTGCAAATACATAAATTTGTAAAAGAAATGATGTTGAATAATAATATTGTTGTTTCATTTTGATTCCCTACAGACAAAATTTGATGTAGATTATGAGAATCTGAACTATATATTTAAACTAAAAAATTCTAACATATAAAGGTATGCGAGAAAACTAGAAAACCCATTAAAACTATTAACCACGAACCACAGCAGCTTTGCAGATGAAACAGTTATTATTATTCACCGGCCACACTCTCATCCACCAAGTAGTTTCCAAGCATATTATAATATTATATAAGTAATAATCATATATAATCATAATGATTTATTTCAATAATAAAATCCGCATACATGTTAGGTCAATAAGAAAAGAAGTAATAAAAGCAAGGCTATTTCTCATCCTCACTCAAACTTTTCTGTACTTTTTGCATGTTTTCCATATTCATCAAAAAATGCTGCCTTATTAATCGAGTAGGTCGTTTTTTTGTGATATTGGAATTTTTCCGTATTGACTGGTACGATCAAAGGAAAGAAAGTCATCAGTTTCGTTTATCTGCGAATGTATTCAATACGGAATTTAAAACTCAAAAGAGCATATGTGAGAAAATATGTGAACGTTTCTACAAAGCAAACCAGTTTGAGTTTAACAGTTGTGATTCGTTCAAACGAAAGCTATCTTCTTGTTAAAGATTAAATTTAGCTCAAATGTGGTCATTTGTAGTGATCATAGCTGGGATATTGAGGTATATTTACGTTCAAAATCAATTTTTATAAAACTTAATGGTGGATATTATTAGTATTAGTATTACCTGTGAGCATTGAGCATGCTTAATTTGTTTGCAGTCTCGTGCTTCAACCAGTAAATTTGGCTTTGATGGCGGACGAAGAAGAAATGGACGAAATGAACGATCCAGACATGATGGCATTTTATTCTCCTCTAATTTCAGAGACTTTAATTCCTGAAAATTACAGTCCTTTCATTCCACCTCCAACTCTGAATGGCGAACCAACAAATGTCACCTTTTCTGTTGTAATGGTCCACATTTAATTTCACATCATATTTAAAAACTTCAATGGCAAATTTATCAAACTTAAAATGCACATAATCTGTATAAAATATACATTTCCTATATCTACACAGGTAATAATGAATGTCCGGGACATAATGGAAAGTACTCAAGTTAGTTTCACATTTCAAATGCCAATTTTCTTCAAACTACTTCTTTGTACTAAAAATAGTCAGTGACTGTCAGTCACATTATGATTTGAATTTGATGCTTTCGATTCTTATTCGAGAAATTATTACTGTCATTATTATATGCGATACCGGAAAGCTAAAAGAATATATAATATAGTGGATATAATATATATTTAATTCCATTTTTTCGACAGGAACTGAGTCTTGAAATGAATCTCCGTGTGTTTTGGTTGGATTCTCGTTTGAAAAATCTGACTGGAGATTCCGAATATCTTGTTTTGTCACCCAGTCTTATTGATAAAAGTATCTGGAGACCGGATGTCTTTATTGACCATGTAAAAAGTGTCCCAGTGCCTTTTTTACTCTCCAAACCAGCTTCCCTGAGAGTCTATCAAAATGGGGCTGTTCGATACTCTGCAAGGTTGACAGTGATCATGTCCTGTCACATGTCCTTCATTTATTATCCAGCAGGTACTTATATTTACTTATAGATATTACAAATTCATATTGATTTGGAATTTCCTGACACTCTAATTACGATATTATACAAAAGTCAGTTAATAAATGGCACATTTACTGATTTCAGACACTCAGCGCTGCAACATTGACCTCAAAAGTTGTACGTTGAGTTGACATTGAAAATGATAATAACATTGACACACTTAACAACGACAGTAAGTATATAGGAAATGATTTTGACTGAGCATCATTAACATTTGTGTATGATGTACTTATAGATGCGTATCCAGAGAATATTTTAGTTCTTGGATGGCATGAAGGGGTGAGTGCTTTCTTCACTGATGGTTTAACACTGGCGAACTATGATCTGGGTTTACAAAGTCATGGGGCTTTTAGCACAGTCTCCAGTTCTGGAATTTATTCTGGAATTCGTTTTTCCATCACACTTCGGCGGAAACTGACTTATCATCTTCTACAGGTTCAATTATGGAACATGCAATATTGATGTACACACAAATAAATAACTCATGTTTTTAATTAATTAAAATTAATGTAACACATTTGCGATATATACAGACGTATTTCCCCAGTACACTGTTCATTATTGTTTCCTGGTTAACGTTTTTGGTGCCACAAAATTGTGGAGCTATTTTACTGGCCATGACTTGTATGGTAGGAATTTAAATTAATAATTATATGCCATCATTTACAAATATATGTAAAAAAAACAAAATATTCAATTGAGTTTTAACCTTGAGCTTCATTTTCCAGCTAACGATTGTCACAATGTTCGGAGCTGTCCGGTTGGTGTTTATAAATCTTAACACTAATTATAATTATAAGAATGCCTATTCAGTGAAAATGAACATATTCTGTTCTTTTTGGGATTGTATAGACAAAATACCCCAAGCGTCAGTTATGCCAAGGCACTGGACATCTGGATGGTATGCATTATCAATTCTAAGAATTAAAATAAGAACAAATAATTATTATCAATGAATGACATATCAGCCCAGATGAGGTTTCTACTTAATTTTGTACACTGACATTCTCAGGTATTCTCAATGTTTTTCGTGTTTATCGTAATGGCTCATCATGCAATCACTTTGAAGTAAGAGACAATTATTATTGGTCCGAATTTCACATGATTTAGACATCTTTAAGTACATAAATATAATAATATGCTAATGAAAGAACATATGAATTAAACTAGATTGCGTAACATCAAGTTGAAAAAGCCAAAGGCAAAAAATGAAAAGGACAGAATAAAACGGACAAAGAAACAAGATGTAACAACTCATGGAGAAAGTGTGAATGTGGACTACAGAATCAATGGAAAAGACAGTCTTCAGGCTCAGAGAAATGGAGATTCCAGAATTCCAGAAATATCGCAAATTCCGGAAGAAGAAGAAGATCCAAATACAAAAGCCATTAGAGAGTATCGACTTTTAGGTAATCGAATACGTCGACGCCTTAGACAGGGAACTCCGATACTGTTTGGGGTGTTTAATTTAATCTATTGGAGTTGGTTGCTTGTAAAATCTGGATATTATAGTCACTAGTTTTTATACAGTAGTATAAGTATGTCATGTCATTCTTTTCAAGTTAAATTTTCGCTTTATTTCCATATGTTTGAGTGTAAAACTTTATATTATGATTTTATAATAGTTTAATTAGGGTAAATTGTAGGTAAATCTACTCTATCATATTCCCTTGTATATAGCGTATCTTTAATTGTGATGTAGTATTTAACAATGTTTTCATTCAAACACTGAGATATATTTTTTGACTCCTTAAACTAAAAACTATGCACACGTTTCCAACACAGACGAATCTATATTTTTTATCCACCTTCTATTCTTTTGACATTCTTATTCATATTCACAACTGTCAATTCTCAGTACAACACGATTTTATATTCTACATTCTACATTCTACATACACTGTATCACTCCATACTAATTATAAATATTAAATGATTACGTTTCAAATAAATTAAACGTCACTCATGTGTGTAGAATTCATTACGCTTTTTATAAGACAAATTTAGGCAACTGAGCTTTAAAATACATAAACATACATTACATATTCGTATTAATCAACTTGTTAGTTATTCAGTTATTAGCTGCCATATACATATTTGCTTGATCAAAGTATATAAATGTTTCGTACTTATTTAATCCATATAACGCATCGTATTCGAGTGTATTAGTACATGAATAAACAATTACTATTTATATGCGATTCAGAATGTACAGTATTTACTTTGGAAATTTATTCTAGTTAAATTAAATGAATGGATTATTATTCCATGCTGAGTATGGCATACTATCCCAGTCAACACAGAATTTCATGTTCAGTTAATCAGCCTTTTACAGTTTATTTTTTAGCAATTAGCACATTGCTCAAACTGTAACTCGTACGAAAATAATTTATATATGATAAAAAACAAGAAACAAACAATTGAGATGGGACATATTGCAACTATAAATTAATAAATTATGTTTACGAGCATATAAAATTTACAAATAAAAACTGTACACGGTAGCTGGTATGATGTAAGTAATAGTAAGTATATTTGTAAATTGCTCAGTTATTAGTCTCAATTAAAAACTTATTTAAGGAACAGTTCAAGTAAGTAATGCTTGTTAAATAACGTTTCCCTGAAGAATAGAAATAATAATAGTTTTTTTATATTCCAATCCATCGTCCATAGTCATTGTTAGAGTTGATTATTGTTTTCTATCTAATGTTATAATATATTGGAAGTCCATTATTGAGGAAGGTTAAGGTATAGTGATAAATCCTTTTTGATTTTAAGGATGGAATTTACAAATATAATGTACATGTAATAGATGTATGTGATTTAAGTAGGTTGATGTCATGTGTAGTGCTGTTATACTAAGTCAAAATTTCGAGGAGATATAATTTTAGAGTATAAACGTTGTATATTATTCGAAGACTATACGTTTTATAGTATTGCTAGTATTCCTTTCTACAATGTTTCTGTAGTCTGTCGCCTATTCGTTTTCTAGTTTTCTGGTTACTAGTAATCATACGCAATGGAAGGTTATCTACAGAATTCAACTGAGCAGTTTGTTTCTTACTAGACTTATACAATAATTAAATTCCATATAGTGTAATTAATATTAATATCGGACAGGAAGATTCAGTTGGTGAAATAAATAACTATGGTAAAACATTACTGGTACATGGATGAGAATAAAGTGGAGAAAAATAAATTAAAAATTAAAAATAAGCCATGAGATTACTAAGATTATATAGAGATTATATGTTATATATGTAAATAATATAATTGTTTGTATATATATAGACGTCTTACAACAATGTGATTATATATAATATAATCTTATATATAATAATATATGTACAGGAGAAATTGCCCATGTAGCATCACAAATCGTCGTCACCAATACCAGCGAATGCACTATTTTCCCTAAAAAGATTGTCACTGGAGTTTGGGGAACTGATAAGAGAATTTTGTTTTCGAAGACTATTATTTGAAGGACGGCGTTTTCCGGCTCCTGTATTTAATGGCACATCACACGAGTTATGTCTTGATGAAGTTCCACTCCCACAACCATTTGATAAGCTGCTGGATGAAGGACTTTCACTACCCGATGAACCATTTGTCCCATTTGTGGAGCTACTCCCACTCCCATTTAATTTACTCACAATGGCGTCTTCATAATTCAATGGAATTTGCTCACCATCTCTTCTAATAAAATAGAAAATGTTTCTTATTGATCGCACCTGTAAAAAGAAATTACAAAATTTTAAATTTACAATCTAAAGCAACTATCAGGAAAGGGTACATAGACTTATAGTATACAAAAGTATGGATGACAAAACTTGAGGATAAAGTTATTAATAGTAAAAGAAACTAATGAAATTCTTACTCCAATCAAGGAAGGAGTTGAAGGGTGTGATTTGGAGACCATATTAGCAACCATTTCTTGCAAACAAACTGCCATAATGACGGCTTGTTCTGAAACAATAGTAACCCACTCCAGTTTATCCTTATTTTGCAGATACTCAAACGACAGTTCTGCTCTCACTTTTCCAGCATTATCCTTTTTAATAAAAAAAAGATGAATTCAATCATACATAATTATAAATTATATAACACTACATATGACAATTCATTCGGTAATGGTTTTGTATTTAAAGTCAAGCACGGTTTCTTACATGTTGCAAAGTAATTCTCCAACATTTCATTCTGGTTTGGTCATCAATTAAGGTGGATGTATATGAAATAAAAATGAAATTAGGTATAAAACATGTGACATAAAAATTATACCCATTATAAGAAAATGTGTATTAAGTATAAGCGCAAATTCATAACGAATATTTACTAAATTCCGTGTAACATATGTATACGACTCACCTGGTAACTGTAAAATCGAAAAAAATACATTTCTTAATTTCATAACGTATGAATGCAAGTACATAATGCATGCCTATACAGCACAGAATTCGAGCATATTGATGTATCATATATTGACATAGGTATGTACAAATACCTTTGAAGATCACTTCTTCCCTTCTTGACGTCACAAAGATCAAATCTCTATTTCCAATGTAGATGGTTAAATTATTACTGGTACTTGTCTCAGGAAAATCACATTGGCAATTTGAAAACTTCATAAAACCATAGTACTTCAGTCGTTGGGCGGCTCGAACATACTGTGAATTTTATAATTGCATTATATCGTCAATCATTGCATTATAGATTATAGTGCAATGTTTGCATGAGAAGTAAAGAAAAACACAATCCGTCATTGTGCTCATTACTGATTATAAAATGTAATTAAAAAATGCTTACATCTCTTTTATTGCCTTGAGATTGGAGGGAAGTGAGTTGTTTAAGACTTTCTTTTGGGACAGAAATCCATCCATTTTCAATATCTGACACTGTTTGGACATAGACAAGATGAAGTCCAAATTTATCTTCAATTAGTAGATCATCAACACTCAGGTCCCAAGTACTAAAATAAATTTGTGTGTGCATAAAGTATTAAAATCCCTGAAATTGAATTTCTTAATTCCCTCATTCGTCCATTTACAAATTGTCTCAACTAACCATTTTCGAAGAACGATACGATGATCGGTACTAAGCCATTTTAGAGACGTATACGGAGATTCGAAATCTTCTAGTTTTCGCAAAACTATACAGAAAGGAAAAGAAAAGTGTAATGTGTTTTAGATATACTGCGCTTCGATCCAAAACTATAGGTACATGTTATGTACATACATAAATGTGCATGCATACTTAAAAATAGACTACAATAAGAAAAAATTTACCTATCCAGGTTCCATCAGCATCACGTCTAAATATATACAGGCTAAAGTATTCAATAAAATCCTCACGTAGTTTTAATTCTCTGGCAACTATCTGTAAAGGATTAACATTTTATTCAATTAGAATACCAATCAATTAGAATACAAAAGTAAATTATAATCTCACATTTCTCCAGTATTTTGCAACCAATCTTGCAACTTTTAGTATTTACCATTTACCAGCACAGACTTATGAAGTTATTGCATATATACAGAAAGTAAATGCGTAAATAAAAAAGTAAATTACACATAGACATGTGTAGATTGTTACGCATGTAAAATATGTCCACTATATCCTTTCATTTTATAGCTACTCTGCGTGTGTACCATACAAATATATTTGATTCATATATACATCAAATATCAAATACTTGAAAAAAACTAAACTGTCAAAATAAATAGTAAACATCTCATGATGATGTCTGAAGCATGTCGTGAACGAGTGCTTGGCGATTATATCTCTGACGCGTAGTATATATGTGTTGTAAGGAAAACAGCAAACACTTACTCTTAGTAATACTGAAGTAGACGAGTTGTTCCAAACGTCGAGAGTCAATTTATGGCCATTTGGTAAAAATATGTCAATAGCTCTTTTAGCTACAAGCTCTCCACTTGCCTCGTGTTGGGCTAAACGAAGAAATCCAGTGAAGAGATCCGAATTGGCTACTTCAATATTTTGACTAGCTGCATGTACAGAAATAAAAAAATAAAAAAAGTATCAACGCATCTTACCACCTTGCACAACAAATAAACATCTAAATGAAAGTTATATAGGTACATCTAAATAATATATTTCATCAATAATTCAACAAACATAGATGAATAATATAAATAGAACAGACAAAAGCGTTGGTATACATACGTATATAGAAAAATATCATATACATAGTATTCCATTATATAGTTTATTTGTATTCGAAAGAAAGGATGGCAGAGGAGGATAACCAAATAAGTGGACAATAATGACTATATATTATATACATTATATATAATAAATAATAATATAGGTATTGCATGATTGATTGAAATGGGTACATGTGTGTACAACATACCATTCTGGATATATTTTTCTAAAGCACTTCTTCTTTCTTCTAATTGAGCCGCAGATAATGAAAGAAATTTTTTGGGTGGAAAAGATGGAAGTCGTCCAGCACCAAATTCCTTTTTTAATTGTTCATGTAACCCAAGGACTTGTCGGTAGCGAAGAGCACATTGGAAGTTACCGTTTATTGATACGTTATAAACCTGTAGAGTAGGAAAAGAAAATTGTTTTATATAGATATTACATTATCATTATTATATAATATATCACATTTTATACTTTTATGAATATGCGACAACCAAAAATGTTACAATTCACTTAATGTGTGTACTTATGTATTTATGTACAATATATAATCTTATAATCAATGCATAATAATATATCGTTTTTATACTTACCAAATAACTTGAATCATTCGTTTTGACTTCTTGACTATCGGGAATAGAAAAATGCATGATTTTTCTCTCGTTTGAGTGATGTTGACAGTTTACACTTGCACAGGTAGTATATTTGTTTCAAAAATGAAATACAAATTAATTCTCCTTAATCAGACTTTTAAATTTCAATGTGTGAATCATGGATCTATATCAATAATCAATTTCTGTTTCAACTTCCTAATACTATATATAGTCACAACAACACCACAAAGCTTGATGTCTCCTGTCAATATCCATTCAAAGGTTACTTTGAAATAGTTTGGAAGAATATGTACATTTTTAACATTGATACAAATAAATGGTAATCACAGATATTTGTGTCGACATTTTACAAAAAAAGGTAATCTGACCGCGATAATGTAGATCGATCGTAAACATAAACACAAAAATAACAAAAGTTATACACCTGGTTATTGAAATGATAATGTAATATAGGATGATCCTATTAGAATCATCTGCAACACCAGAACGAATTTATAGCAATAAGTATTTTGGGAAATTGGAGTCCAATTTGTTTATCCGTAATTGTTTGACAACCCACACACCAATATAATTGTAATGATAATGGAACACAGTAAATTACGTATGGATGGATTGTCGATTACAAATGTATACAAATATTTCTAAATGTGTTATTCGTTCTCCTTTAACGTCTTCTTCCCCTTCGTCTACCCAACATTATTATTATTGTTATAACTCTATATTTGTCAAGAAGTTTCAAAGAGAAAGGGTAAATATAAATATCGAAACTCAGCTGTCTTGCGAATCCAATAACACTATGTTCCTCCCACATAATTTCCAAACGCGTATGTGCATACGCGTGTACATATTACTATTCTCTTATAGCAGTTTCCACTTTCCACATACACTTATTGTAAGTACTATGTACATACTTCTATACTGACGATAATATGGTATAATGTGTAATCCCAAACTTGCAAAGATTTTTCAAACGGATGCCATCTTGAACATGTAAAGATCCAAATCCTTTTCCAACATTTCCTTAATATCATTATCTGTACAAATAAACACTATATCAAGTATAATTTTACCGCAATGCAGTCTGTATGTATAAATACATTAGGACATTAATCCGAATGTCGAGGCTTGTTTTTTATGCAAGTTTGAATTGAAATTACCTATTACATGTTTATGAAATGTGTATTGCTATACAACAGAGTCCTGATTTCATTTTTATCAGAAAGAATGTCATATGTAAATTCCCTGTACGTACAGTGATCCGCCAGATGAAGAATAACAATTCAATTGGTTTACTACGCAAACTGTTTATTGGCTCATAATATTATAATGTAATAATAATAATAATAATAATGTACAGTATTCAGACATGGGATAGTAGTATTTATCTAGTATTTATAGATTTAATAAGATTTAATGTACTACAAATGATAAACTGTGTTAGATTTCATTTATGTAATGATAGTGATTATATACAATCTACGGAAATTTGCAATCGATTTTTTAACTGACTGATTTAAATCACTTTTTTGCTTTTTCTTATTCGTTTTCTACTTACTTTCCTGCTTATAGTTTATTTCTGTGCCCACTCCTCTCTCTCCGCAATTTCCCTCTTGACTTCCTCCAAGTATGGTCTCATGTAGTAGTCGTCCTGTTCACAGATACACAAAAAAATAGTACTATTCAATGTCATGTATTATAGAAGAAGTTCATACTTCCACTGTAAAATGTAGGTAAAAACATGATTGTTTTCTCAATGTCATCATTATTTTTGACAACTTAAATAAATACTCACATCTTCGTATTTCAACCATTGTTCCTTCGGCAAAATAGTTTTTGTCGTGGAAAGTTGAAGTGCTCGAATAACGCGAAAACTTCGTTCATCATAAATGTGTGCAGGCAAACGAGAAATTGCTTCCGCAACCCACGGCATGTCAGGTCCCTCACGAAGGACATCATGCATTTTCAATCCTATTTAAAAAACCTTTTACACATCGCCAGCAAATGTACACAACAACTATATGCACTAATGATGCACTAATATGTAATATGCAGTTTTTTTTTATAAACATTAATCATATTTAATTAATGTATTACCGTATTTGTGATACCCATTTGCATACCAGACCCACTTCCTGATGGCCACTAAAAATTTAAAAAACAGTAGCAGCAATTAAAAAATTACGAGTATACCACATAGTTACAAAACACTAAAATGTCTTCTTAATTTAAATAGAGCAAACTACTTTTATGAATATTTACATACTTTAAATCGAGTCTCATCCTTATCTTAATACTCATTATGCATAAAATATACTATTTTCTTTATACTTACGACTCCACCCAGTTTTGGCAGCACCACTAGCCATTTTTTCCGTAAAATCTGAAGTAAACCAAATTAAAAGTTTCGAATTTTCAGAATATTTAATCCTTCTTTCTCCGTCCTTCTGTTCGTCCTCCACCGCTTAAACTCTAGTGCAAGTCATGTGATGCAGACCCTCGAATGCACTTTTGAAATACTTTTACAATCGTTCTTTCTGTACGTTTTTCAGTACTTAAAATACACTACAGAATTTGTAAATATCATGAGTCATATGGAAGAGTATCGTTTGATGAATTTTGTTCCATGATTAATGAAATTGGATATAAACAGAAAAAAGTTATTATGAATGTATAAAGTAGAGGTGTTTTTGTTTTATAATATTTATTCAGGCATATGTCATCATTAAATCATACATTTATAGTTTGTTTAAA
>JAIUND010001843.1:0-29554 GCA_034699125.1 Gisinianus flammeolus | reverse complement strand
AATATTATTATTGAAATATTTACATTTATTACAAGCCAAATATAAAATATGCTGTGTTTTGTTGTAAGGTTTTTTTTTTGACCCTGCGTACACAGAAACACTGATTGAAATGTGATTGATGAAAATACATAGGGTGAGAACGCCTAATTGTGACCGCTTTTCGACACGGTTGACTTTGGAGCTCTCTCAGTATAAAATATAGAGTTTGAAACTGCAACTTTTAGAGTTAAAACATCAAATATTTGCTTTCGTCTGAAAATATCAAGCAATTTTAAGTAATTTTGATTAAAAATGGACAAGTTATTGATTTTTAAAAGTGTCAATCGTCCTGGTCACAATTAAGCACGAAAACCTCTAATTGTGACCGGAGAAATCCTAATTGTGCCCACATTAGAAGTAATGTAAAGTTGAGCTCCCTTATTGTGACCATAATATAAAATTAAGCATTACAAAATTTGGGTAATAGAAAAGAGTTTTCATTTCCATGATTTTTCATATGGGAATTTTACATGTGGTCACAATTAGGATTTCTCTGGTCACAATAAGGCATCTCCACTGTAATGCAAAGTAAATGGAAAATCGACAAGTTCAGACACTTGAGAACAAAGTTAAAATGAAGTTAATTTTAAACTCAAAACGAGACGAATTATTATCCGATTGACTTCAAAATTACATGAGAGACATTAAATGTTGCTCTTTCACATGCTTTAGTTTTTATCAAAAATATAATTTAAGTCTGTCAGAACGACTCTAGTCACAATTAGGCGTTCTCACCCTAATGAGAAAGAGAAAGTTTGCTTCTTTTTTCCATTGAAAATACATTCCGTTCAAGCTCATTTATTGTAATAAATTGGATAAAAGAATAGTATAAGTAACAAAAATAATCATTATTATCGCTACATATAAAGATTAAAGATATATTATAATATACACACCTACGTAAGGAAGTACATACCGTTATTATCTTATTATGTTGATAAGTAATTAGATTTATATCTACACGTACTGATCAAAAAGGATTTAGTGTTAGGGTTCTTTTGGGACACCCTATGTATAAACGAACTTGATAAAGTAAGCTAAAATGGAATTATGTTTTAACACACTTGTTACTTTGAAATTCCAGGCAGATGACATGCGTCCATTTGCGTCTATGCTAAAAAACAAATCATCGTTGTCAAGACCAAAGAGTTGTTCATGTGCCGCCATACCTATATGTCAGGAACGTATAGAATTGAGTCAAGAGGATAGTTTTGTTCATCGGGATGTGTTGGATTCTTTCCAGAATGCTGTTGAGAGTTTAGAACAGTCCAAGCCTTCATTATCTTTAAGAAATAAATTTGAATTTGCAAAGCAACCAGGAGAGCGTTCGTCACTCCCAAACATTACTGGTAAAATGAATAAATGTTTGAGTTAAAAATGAAATAAAATTAATTTTAGGCATGTTAATTAACATTCGTTGAGATTCATTATAAGAAATGATTAATATCAGGGTGATAATGTGTTGAATCAATTTGTTAATATATTATAATAATAAACTTTATAGATTGCTGGTTGGGTTCTTCTTCCATTCCTTCTATCGTAACTGTGAGTCCGGATAGTAAAATTTGTAATTACATCTCTAAAGAAACTCTTGTACTTCATCAGACTGGATTACTAGATGAAAAATCAAGTGAAACTCAACAGATTTTGGAACCATTCATGACGACAATTGAAAATAAATTAGGTAGGGGAAGTGGTGAAGATTTTGTTGATAGTGTGGCAAGGAGTTTCCTTGACATTCCTAATGCTCCGGTTGTTTCAAGTGATGAATTAGACTCGAGTGTACCTAGTGCTGAGCAATCTCGAACAATTTGTATTAAAAATACAAATTTAAAATGTTGTCGCAGACCATTTAATGGCCATACATTTAGTGTGTCACCTAATCAAGTTGTAAACATTTCCTCTATATCAGACTGGACGAAGTTTAGTGTGCGACATTTAGTGAATGAATTTGAAGTGTACAGTAATCGAAATAGTCTGACAAGTTATACTCCTAGTGAAATTCCTGGTTTTCATAACGCCATTTCAACGGTACCAAGTCCTGTAACCAGAAGAAAAAATTCTAGAAGAAAATCTTGGGATTCTCATGACTTGTCTGAAAATCATAATTTTGATTCATCTGTTTGTGAAGATAGGGATACGACTGAATTTTCCGAACAAGAACCATCAATTATTATTCCTGTGAACGAATCCAAAAAAGAAGGAGTAGTACTAGAAGTGCGACAACAGCTGTACCAAGATCATAATCAAAATCCACAAAATATAGAAGAACCTGTACTTGCTCAAAGTAAAGAAGAAGAAAATGATAATTTGAATAATTATACTAATGGGGATGAAGATGAGGATTCAGTGAAAGAATCAAGAATTGGTTGCTTACCGTTTTTTCATAGACCCAGTAGTACTTCAAGTCACAAGATTGATCGAGCTGCTAAAGAAGCAGCGTCAAATACGATCGTGAGACTAATAAAATCACATTCAAAAAGGGCTTCGGAAATTGCTAGATCCAGGGATAAATGTAAAGATCGGGGACATAAACAAACTCGATCCAAAGTTGGGCATCCAGTCCATCCCACTAAAGATTATGTAGACAAAGGGAAATTAGTAGATGTAAGTAGTTTAAATAGTCATCAATCAGTGGGTAATGCAAATATTTCTTCAGGAGTTTTCAAGCAAACAGGTGTTGTAAAACAAAGACTTCAAGCGTTCGAAGCGAAATCAGTGCCAGTGTTAGAACAAAATTACAATAACCGATCGCACAATCGATCTCATAGTGCTACAGGGCCCACGACTGCAACTTCAGCACATCTCTTTATAACGGAATCATCGCTAGATAAATTTTCACATGGTCACAGAAGGAAATCTTCTATGCCTACCCTCATTGCAGAATCCGATTCTAAGTCAACTCCTTCTCTAAATCTCACTTCATCCAGTCTATTTGATCATCGTAAAGGATCCTTAGATTCTAATACACTTCTTCGCTCCATTCCCAATAACAATAGACCCTTCACAGTTCGAGGCTTTCAGTCAGCAACAAATCAACCATTATTATCTAATAAAGTTCCTTTCATCTCTACCCGGCATCATCCGAGGAATAGTTTTGGATTCAATACATCGTCGAATACTGGTATTCGGCAACAGCATGGAAGTACACATCCGTTGAAATTACTCCCACAAACAACTAAATTATCTCAGTAAATTAGGGTAACAACTTATGTATTAAACTCGGCAAAATACAATAATCTTATGTACATTATATTTGATATACCTACTTAAATGTTTCATCTTTAGTTCTACTTTTCTGTTCATCGACTCGCACGCTATATACGTGACATGTTTATTTATATATTATTCATCTACTGCGATGGAATATTGTTAATTCTCGATGGTTACACGTTTAGTCTCAACGAGCGTCCATAACAAAACAAAAGTATTCGACTAATCAAGGAAAGCATCTCTAATATTATGCATATTTTAAAGTGTTTTTGATAGAAATTCTTTACAACAGAGGCTATAAAAAGAAACAGAAAATGTAGTTTTTTCACACTTATTATTAGGAAGAAAATGAATTATTTTGACTGATGATATGAATATCAAATATTTCACTGTCTTCTAACTTTCGACTAAAACTACGTACAGTTTTTTTTAATTATTTATATATTCTCATGGGTTTGAGGAAGACTTTTTGTGACATTTTAATATGACTTGATTGTCTTTATTGCAATTTTTGATTTTTATTACTTTTATGAATATCAAGTCTAAAACAAAATTTTGGGCAATAAAGTAACTTGTATTAGTTATGCTCAGATAATTTACTTATCATGAAATATTTTGTATACTGTGAATTACGATGCACATATACATAATACAGTTAGCAGTGGTTTAATTTTCTTATTGACGCACAGCTAATGACAGCTATAGCTAGAAGCTCGAAATTATTTGAAATATTATCTTTAGTTTAATTCAAAAAGACTGTCAACAAGTGAAATAAACTTAAGTAAACAAATATCAGTTCTAAGAATTCAGAATGTGTAGGATTATTTTGTGAGTTTCGATATGAGTTCCTGTTTTTTTTTTCATCATTTTAATTACCCATTGCTACTCCAATAAAGGGAAAGTTACTTTCTCTCAGAGAAAGTTTTATTCTTCACGTAGGTAACCAAATAAACCCATCATTTTACCTGTTTATTAATCATTCAAATAACTTTGACTGATTTCATGTATTTAAATTTGGTTACCAAAAATGATTATTAACGATAACTGTCTGTGTTGTTACTTACACATCTGCGTCTACTTAATTTTTGTGTGCTGTATAGCTGTATCAAGGCCACTGTACAAATTTCCCTTATACTACAGCAATCTTTGTGTAGAGCCTTGAGCTGTATAATCTAATGTCTAATCTAACGGACCTAAAGTTTATGTATACTTAAAAAAAATTCAAACAAATTGTAAGAGCACCTTATACAATGACGAACTGCTGAGAGTAATTATTGTAACGAGATAAATTTGAGGGGAAATAATTAAATTATGGAAATATGCTGCTGAGAAGGCTCGACGTTACAGTATGTAACTGTATGCAAATGAAAGTAATGTCATCTTAAGTACAAGAAAAACAATATAGTGTGAACAAACAAGTACTATTTATTTATAAAATACACAATTTTCCGATCCGATCCATGAGAAGATTATAATACTATTGTATAGTTATAATTAACTGATATTTATGATATCAGTGTATGTAAGTACATGTGTGCGTGCATAATTGAAATAGATCAATGATTGTACAGTGGGGCTGGAAAATGTACAATATAATATACAATAAATACTACATGTCAGTTGTGTGTTTAAGATTATTCACCTATATTATACTCGGAAATATATTAGTTGTAAGTAAACGAGTGTAGTACCGTTGAATAATTAGTGTTAGTTCTCTCTGTGGTTGATTCCCCACAAGCCCCACAAACTAATAAAACCTTCAATTATATACTATTATATTTTATTTAAGTTATTTTCAAGCCTTCGTAACTGTTTTCCTTGTGCAGTCGTCGCAGCACCGACTTGATAATGGTATGCAAAAAGTATTCTCTCTATACTGAATGTCTGAAATGTATTATATCTCTCTGTCTATGTCGTGTATTATAGGGTGAAAATATTTTGAAACATCGGAAAAAAATCATCATATTTTGATTTCACTGTGATACTACGAATCGTTGTCCAGAATAGTATTTTAATTAAAAGAATCGTGAAAAGAAGAAGAAAAGAAGAAAAAAAACAAAATTTAAATTAAAAATGACGATTGACGGCATGCACGATGTATTGTTATTGATATGCAGTACGAAAATGTCAACAAAATACCTGATAATATCAAAACAAGAAACAACATACAATTTGTATGACACAAACCAAACCAACCATCTATATACTATAATTATATATAGACGTGTGTATGTACGATAGTATTCGCAAATATGTGTTTGTAATTATTATAACCTCCATACGGCTTACAAAGTATTGACGAAAACATATTGAATCCTATAAGTAAATACTATTAACAATGGTCGTAATAAAGTGAAGAAAATAAATACAAGATAAACAATGTATTAAAGTTTTGTAGTTTACACATTTAATTTCTCATACTAAACCTTATTTCTCACTCCGAATTTGATTTTCTCGGATTTGGATTTGTACACTGGCTTTTTCTAAAAATTTCTATAGTTACTTGTACCCGCGTAGTTCGTATCAGAACACAGTAGAAGGGCAATTCATTTTGTAGGTCAAAGTCTAAATTATATAGCTATAGCCCTTTAATAAGGGCCCTTGGAGTATGTTCATATACAACATGATATATTATGTAAGTAACTATACTCGAAGCAAATAGGTATCTATGACCATTGCCATAGCATAGCGGATAGTATACACATGGAATTTTAGAATCATAGTTCAACTTGAACTGTTCAAGTTTGTATAGTACTTACTTAATTTTTCAATGTCATTTGGATGTAGAATTTAAAAAAATGTCATATCATCAAACATTAAATGAAGCTGAATGTCGGGAAGAATTTCAGAAGTTTTGGCAGAGCTTACTGAAACGAGCTGAAGAAAATTTAAAAACTCGACCGAAACTATTTGATTCGGTATATTTAATATCACACTAACTATCAAAATTACCATTATTCTAATAACTATGATACATTGTAATATGAAGCCTACATTTATATGCATCCAAAATCTAGAGTCAGTAGGGATGAACTATATTAAGCCTACTAATCATGAAAAACTATTGTTTAGAATTCGCCATCTCCAAATTATGATGGAAATACTAAATTTCAAGTTTCAAAATGGTGGAGTAGTTTAAGGCGACCCCAAAATTTAGAAAAATGTAAAGGGACAACAAAGAAAACATCTCACTTTTCCCACTCTCAAAATACAAGACGATTTGGATTTGACAGAGGAAATGGGGAAAACAAAATCACATCCAGTGAAAACTTGAGCCTGGATGACGAATTAAAACTTATTTTACTGTACAAGAATCCCAGACAAGAGACTCTGTCTTCAGATGATGATTTTAATGGAAACTATGATAAGAGTTCTTCCGGCTCAGACGGCGATTGTTATTTTGATGCTCTGGAATCCCAAGAGACTCGTAAATTTATTAAACCTATTGTCCAGCATGAAAAAATGAAAACTAATAATTATAATAATGCTGATTGTACTACTGTACATAACCATCGAAAAAAACAAGAACGGCAGGCGAAAAGAAATGCAATTCATATCAGCGAAGAAATTATGTTAGTTTTACAGCGTAGTACTTAATTAATTTATTACTTCACACTTTAAATTCGAGTTCAAATGAAAATGATGCATAAAATTCAAATAAAACAAAAATCTGTCCGTGCTCCTTAAAAAATGTACATGCAGAACTGGATCACTACTTGTACTTGTTAAATAAATACATAAATATGTACATGAAATTCCTTTAACAAGTGTGGATATATCTATAATTGTAATCAAAATTCACACAGAATCAAAAGTCATGATTCAGTACTTAATAGACACAGGTGGGTATGAAGACTTTGAGCGTATAATATTATTATTGCACTACACTACACTCAAAACTATATGAATGTCTAAAGACTGATTAGATTTTATATATGTACAGTGTACACGGTGCATGGTTAATTTGCATAACCAACGTATATAGTAATGTATATGCACGTGAAAGATATCTATAGATAAAATAAATGTGCAATTTCGGTTCTACTACACACACGCGTTTACAAGTAAAAAAACTGACTTTCCTATGAGAATCTTGTGTTTTAAATTTTAAACTTTTCCATCGATCAACAAGGTAAAGTGTCATACAAATGCGGCCTAATCTTGTACACATGGCGAAAATGAAGTACAATGTACTTGAGAATCAAATTGAATATCATATATATAGACAGTCGTACACAAAACTTCTCAAGAGTTCGCATTTTACGCAACGCAAATCCAGTCTACCTTGAATTCACCTAAACTTTATAAATTTATAAGCATTGTATTTTATATTTATATAAAATACAATGCTTATTTACGATATAAATATATATGTATAGGGTAGGTACTCTTGGGCTATGTTTATGTTAAACCTAGATGCACATGTAGGTATTAGTAGGTATAAGGTATATACACTATGTATATGTACTTGAAAATGAAATAGCAAATGAAATAGCCACAAAGTTTCTCAACAGCAGCACAAAGCAAGTTAATACCGATGTAATCACTACCAATGGCAATATTTTTTCTTTTTACAGATAGTCTGTGTGAAGTGAAAAAGTAATATTTGTCGGAATTTTCTTAGCCTAAGTATCTGCATTTGTTTCTATATACTCGTTTGGAACTTTTGAAGTTGAAGGACTGAAAAACTGCTGGTTTCGTTACAATTCCGACTCCCGGGAATCCGACAAAACTTTTTCCAAATGTCTGACTTAACTGATCAAGAGGCTGCATTATTAAAAAAGGTATTGCCCGCATTCAATATTCCATACCTATTCACATTTATATTTTCTGTATTGTTTCTTGAGATATTTCTATATTATATATTCTATTTATTATTTCCTTTACACATTTATTTCCCGTCCGTTTTCTAACTGTGAATTATGTGTGTCAACTTGGTATTGATTTTCCGTGCTCACATTTTCTGTGTACACACATACTTGTACTGTGTAGTCACTACACTGTAGTGTTAGGATGACTTGCTAGCATACAAAAGTCAATCTAATTAAATACATATCTGTAATTTTGATGGTTTCAGTTCAGGAAACAAGTTCATGATGTTCTTACTGATGAACAAAAAAAAAGTGATGCTTTTCTCCTCCGATGGCTCAAAGGTAAATAAAATATGTGTATATATTTTCTACATGTCATTGCATACCTGTACGACCTCATAATTTAAAATCATAATGAAATTGAAAAATCTACTTTGTTTTCCAGCACGAGAATTTGACTGCGGAAAGGCTGAAGTTATGCTGAGAAAAGTACGCAAATGTAGAGACGCTTTAAAACTACAGATACAAGCACAAGAAATTTTCTCGATACAGATGTACATATTCTGTAGTTTTTAAATAGATGTATGAGTGAGTTTTGATTATTTTTTCATTTGCAGTCAGCTGAATGGCGGAAAACAAATGATATGGATAATATTTTACGTTGGGAAGCTCCAGAGGTCTTATTAAAGTAAAATAAAGGAAACAGAAAATCGAAGGCGAATATTTGCTATATTATTACTAGTCAGTCTAATAAATTCATTTAGTAGAATAAACGTTTTATTTATTTCAAAGGTATTATCCAGTTGGAATAGTTGGATTGACCAAAGGCTCCTGCCCTGTTTTAATTGTCCGTGAGTATTCAAACTTGTGAATGTAAAATATGTTACCTATACTTAAACTGTTACACACAATGTGCATGCAATCATTGAATTTCAATGTGGATAAATTTCAGCATTTGGGCGATGTGATATTCGCGGTGTAATTGAAGCCGCTGGACAGGAAAATTTTATTCGCTACACATACCAGGTGAAATGCTGTATAAAAATATTAACAGTGATAGAATGCTCTGTGAACGGAATGTTTACAACTCATTTTCAACTAATCATAATAATAATTGCCAATGACAAGTAACTATAAATGTATGTATACAGGTTTTAGAGCAAGCCATGTTTAAGATGAAAGCAAAACCTATAATGGGAAAAGAAGCCACACAGATGGTTGTAGTCTTTGATATGGAGGGTTTATCTTTAAGACATTTGACATATAAAGCGACTGTAGATGTCCTTTTGGCTGTGGTGAATGATTATGAAAAAAATTATCCAGAGGTACTACAAGCTGCCTTTGCCGTAAATGCACCCAAAGTTTTTACGGTACTATTTGGGATCATTCGGCCTCTCTTGACGAAGCACACTTTAGGCAAGATTCAGATATTTGGATATGACGATACAAAATGGAAAAAGTCAATATTGCAAGTGATTCCCAGTGACCAACTCCCAATTCATTGGGGAGGCACAAAAGAAGGGAATGACGAATTTTGTTCATCCTTAGTCTGTATGGGAGGAATTGTACCTGCAAAATATCTACGTAATAATGGTGCAGGAACTGATGACAATGATGATTTCATTACTGTGACTGTCCAAGCCGGACAAAAGCTAGCTGTAGAATATGAGGTCTTATATAGCAACTCAACAATTAGGTAAACAATAAGAATGATAATAGTGTTTTAACAAAAGACAGCAAAATACGTGTCTACAATTTCTACAATAATGAAATGAAATGAATATATTTATACAGATGGAACTGGAAAACAGATGGCTACGATATCGGTTTCACATTGACATATGAAGAGGAGAATGAAATCATTCCATACAAGAGGATGGATTCGCACAAAGCCAACGAAGAGGGTTCTGTTGTTTGTGAGCGTGTTGGGAAATACATTCTAACATGGGATAATACTTACAGTCGTTTGAGAGGAAAAGTTCTCAGGTATTTTGTCACAATTGTTTCACCGGATGGAATTATTATAGAAGATGAAGATAATCAAACGTCGTTATAAATAGAAAGAGAGCTCAACAATTTCATCATGTACCAATATTCTCAATGTAATGGTTCCATTTTATACAAAAGTATTATTTACTCATGACAATGACGTTTTATTTGTTCCTACATTTATTTATATATTACAAATCGCGTCAACATTTCCAAAGCTGTTATAAGGACGCATTGTATTCCAAAATTCCTTTAAAATGGTAAGTAACTAGCGAATCTAGTTAACTTGAATCATGTAATTATACTATCTTGTATAACTATTCCTGTTCCTGCATATACACTTAATAATTGTAATTTTAATTAATATTTGGAATATAGAAAATTCATGTGATTTTTAAGTACGTTTAGAAGAGAGAATGAAAATATTACTATCGTTGAACGACAAGTTCATACGTAATAAATAAACTCAATATTATATTTTGTTGTTAAACATATTAGCATAACTATATTATACAACATGGCTATGTACTATGTAGGTACATAAAAATGGAAAATGACAAGTTGAATCTCATGTTTTTCAGACAATAACTTGCTTGATTGAATGGTTATGATTTATGATTAACCGTGAATTTAGTCCTCATCATCAAAAAGTAAACCTAAATTCTCTTCATTTAAAATGGCTTCATTAGACAAACGTTTTGCTGTTCCCCAAACTAGTATTGTAGGAATACTAGTTAGCTTTAATAAGCGATCTGTACGAAATGGAGAGTCCTTACTTTTCCATGCATCCCGATTCCCGACTTCCACAGTCAAAAGGTATCCATGTGGCTTGAATTTGGCTTTGAAGGATTTAAAAACATTTTCAACTGTATGGAATCAAAATAAATATAGTACATTTTTAAGTGTATTATTATTACGGGATGTCGCATCGCCTGCAGTGAGATTATACTTATAACTACTTATTTTATTTATAGATAAATAATTTGAAAAATGCGTACGGTCATTGCAATCCGGACACCAACTTCTTCTGCGACCATCACCTTCATCTGTTTTACTACCCGTGAAGAGAACAATTATCTTTTGTTGATCCACTTTGAGCTCGTCAATTCTCTTCTTAAATGCATCATATCCAGCTACTGTTTCTTTAATTAAGGACAATGCTGCCATTCTAAACTGCAAATTAAGTGTCAATTAATTATTAGTAATAAGTTATTACATAATAAGATTCTATATTTGTATGAAATGAAACAACCAGTTTATTTTATTCTAATTTTTGAAAACTTACTTGATACGTATAATAATATAGAGTTTACTTGGGGTTATGGCGTTCCTACTTTATTGCTAAGTATATATAAATGAAGCACAAAGTACAACTGAGAGATAATTTCTATTGACTTTATCATACACCGTGTTTATTTAACTTTAACTGACACCAGCAATCACAGTATGAACAAGTATTAATATGTTGTATAATTATAGTAAAAGTAGTAATACTACTGTAGTATATAGTATATATGATATAATATGCATTCAAAAGTTTTGTTTTTTTGTTTGCAAACTAATGCGAAGACAAGTTGAATTCTGTTTTGCCGGGGTCGGAGTTTTTCCGGTTTGCTTAAATTTTTCCGTCAATTTTTTATCATATAGTTTTTAATATAGTTTTTAATTATTAATAACGTTATTTATTGAACAGTGGTTAAAAATTTAGTCCATATTTAATTTCATATTAAACTCAAGGTAAGTTTTCTCCATACTTTGTACTTATTACTATACATTTACATATTACTTAAAGTGCTTGTGATTAATAGTTTATCCTTACAAAGGCCATATGTAATACATTGTACATGTTGTGTTTTTTAGGTTTCGTACGATTGCTAAACACACACAAGTAAAAAAATGATTGAAGTTGAGAAAGAAGAAATAATCGAAGTACCAGAGCCCAAGATTGCAACGGAACCTGAAATAATAGCGGAAGCTGTTGAGCAAGTTGTAATAAATTACCCTTTACATGTCGTCTATTGTGGAAATTGTGGTTTACCCCCCGAAGTAAGTGTAAAGAAGAGGCATTATTTGCAATTAAAACTTGATTATAAGCGTAACTTACTAATATGTTGGCTTTCCTATGAACTACATAGTACTGCGAATACTTTCCCGACTATGAAAAATGTAGAAAATGGCTAGAAGATAATTTACCAGCACAATTACAGAATGTAAGACTTTTCCTATTATTATTCTGAAGGAATGTTCAAGTTATAGTATATGTGTCAACATTAAAGGCTAAAATGTTTATATTTTTACTCTAAAACTAGGTAAATCTTGGTGGAGCTTCTGGAGAAGAGAAACCAGGGAGACAGAAACGTGGAGGGAAAGGTTTAGTGAAAGCTAAAAAAACCGGAAAAGCTGGCCCTAAACGAATCTGTGTCTTCAGAGCTCCTCGAGGAAAGAAAAAGTCTGTCACCGTCATAACAGGGTTAGGCGCTTCTGGGATTGATTTAAAAGTTGCAGCAAAATGTAAATGATTATAAAATTAATTATAATATATTTGTTGATGTGTGGTAAAAACGAACGTACATGAGCAAAATGTAAAATATAACTATTATTTATGCTCATTTAGATTTTGCTAGTAAATTTTCTTGTGGGTCTTCCGTAACTGGTGATGATGAAATAGTCATTCAAGGGGATGTCAAAGATGATTTATTCGATGTTCTACCAGAAAAGTGGCCTGAGGTATTGAAATCAATCTTAATCATACATATAAATGGGATTTTAAAGAAATATAAAATATTTAAAGTAAATATGAGGTAATCATTCTTTAGTTCTAATGAATTTATTTTACATTTCAGATTGATGAAGACTCGATTGAAGATCTGGGCGATATGAAGCGTTAGGCAGTATAAAAAACTAAACAACTATTATTATGTATAATCTTTTTGAGATGTTTTTTTATACTTGTCTTCACATAACAAAAACTATCCACGTTATATGAGCATAATATTCAGCGTTTTCAGTTCTAAACCAAGGCCCTACATCCCTTCTTTTTCCCCGGCTGCCCCTACAGGAGCAGCTGGGAGGGGCGCGAAAAGGAGAGGGATGTAGGGCCTTGTTCTAAACACAGTATAAAATATATACATTTTCAACATGTTATTATATAAATATGTGGGATTTCAAAAAAAAAAAAAAATTAATTAAATACTTTTCGAATGTGATATGATTTTTTCAGATTTTTTATTTTTTTGTACATGCATAAGATATTATTTATTTCTTCAGATTATATATTGAACGAGACAATACAAACGTTTACAACTGATTACATTTTATATTTTAGCATAGCATTATTATAAATAATTCAATTAAATCCTGTAGCAACCAGTGTTTACATTATTTAATTGACTTATGTTTAATGCATATTTATAATAAATCAACATGCATTTTATACGATCTTTTTTTTTGAAGCATTGTTTCATCCGATTTTATTATATCAACCACAGCGAAGTTACGTGTACCTATGTATTTACTTACTTTATTTTTGTATATGCTGAATATTCTTCTCATTATGAAATACATAAAACTTATTGTTCACTTTAATTAGCGATATTATAGATAACACAAGTAGCCATTTCGGGACTGTACGAAAAACTAAACATTTGTAAAGTATTGTTCACGGAATTACACCTATCATCAGCATTTAACGTATATTACTTTTCCTTTTCATCAATCTTTCAGAAAGATTCTTTCTTATTTATGTTACATTTTTTTCTATATAGTATCTATAGGTATGTAAAAAACGTGCTGGAACATTATGGTCATGCTGCGTTCAGTTAAGGAAGGAGATATTTGGAACTTGACAGTATTAATGGTATGGAGAAAACAAAAATAATTAAGACGATTTAAATTTTTTGAATTATTCTTAAAATCATTTTAGCGTGCTATAGGATTTTAATGTAAACATTATTTTTTGAGAATTCGGTTCATTTCTTTGTTCTGTTTGTCTATACGGAAGTCCGCATCTTCTGTTTTCCGAGCAACACGTGCCAACAAGTCATTTTGAGTTTCTAGTTCATCTTGAAGACCTATCCCTAACCCTTTTAGCCTTGATAGAGCACTTCCCATTTCTTCAAGATTTCTATCCAAAATATCATCAACGTCCCTAGAAGTAGGTATGGACTCGGAACGGATTCTCATGGCTGGATGATCATTTAAATCAGTACTTCTACTACTTTCTTGTCGGGACTCAAGAATTTGTGAAAGCTCAGACCGAGATTTTGGTACAGTTGCAGCTGCTTTGTCCTTGTCCGCCACCGAATTAGATGATTTAGACGGCTCGGTTTTTGCACCACCAAAATAATTTTTGATACTACCAAAGACACTCTATACACAGAGAAATTATTTTAGTAAATTATAGACACCCCATTATATTTAAATTATTTAAACAATATCTAATGCTTACCTTAATGCTTTGAATATGCTTTTGACTTGTCCGAAGGGAAGAGTTGATGTCATCTAATCTTTTCTCTGTGTTTTCCAATTGCTCTCTTTGATTAGTCAGTTCCTATTTAATTATATAAAACAAAATAAATATATTATTAAATAGAATATGAAAATTAACTTCAATTAATAAAAACACATGTATGCATACAAAATTCGACTACACATATATATATTCATACTTGTGCTGTAGCATTGCCAATTTCTTCAGACTCTTGTAGTAATCCAATTGAACGGAAAGATGATTGAACAGTCCTCTCTTCAATTTTTCTTTTCTCTACCAATAATTGTTCTCTTCTCTCTTGCAAAGTTGAGCCCTGATATGGACGTGAATTTTTCAGAAACGCAGCATCATCCACATCTTCTACATCACTAAAGAATGGATTGGATTTATCGTAACTAAAATTTGATGATCCAGCCATTGTCTCAAATAATTATGTTTTACAAAAAAAAAATCACAAAGCCGCTGCAACCACCCTATTTAAAAAATGGGACAACAATATAAATTAATAAGTTAATTAAGTTTTAAGAAGAGAGATCGATTGAAAAATAGTATTTTCAATAATATTTAAAAGATAACAAACTAATAAAGAAGTCAAATATAGTCCATTTGAACTTGAAACAATTGGTGTTACATAATGCACAATTTGACGATGGGAGTTTACCTTCAAAAGTTTGAGAAAGTATGGAAGTAAATTAGCTAACCAATATAAATCGAGTTATCATTCAAACAAGTGATATTTACTTTGGCTTGTTCAAACTGCTTAGGAAAATACACTTTAAAGTTCCTTTATTTGTATTAACCAACGGAAATGAAATTATCTCATTATTTGTACTCTAAAATATTATTACACAAAACTTAAATAATGTTGTTATCTTTTAGTTTATGATCTACTTTTGTATGACTCACAGCTTTCAAAAAAGAAAAATTGCGCCTTGCGTCAGTTCGGAATGCAGCGACCGATTTGGCTCCTCGAGTCAATTTTCCAATTTCAGCAGTGATTCGTCGCTGCCAGTGAAGACTGAATTTATTGCTGGAAAACTTTCATTTTCTCCGTGTCTTCAAAACTAATTCTTGAGTTATATGCTTTTTGCTATACGGAGTTTGAATCTTAAGAAAAACTGAAAAATGCTAGTCTTGGCTGTCAACTTCAGCACAGATTCCAGGTGAGAATTTTTTCATTCATTTTTCGTATAACTATTATAAAGATGAAAATATGCTAAATGCAAACAGTGCATGTCAAATGAATCATTTGATTTAAACACATGGATTTTGATTTGTTTTTAATTTCAAACGTGGTTTTTTTTATTAATTATAAATAAACATATTACATTAGAAATTAACTGACTGGAGACAACGATTAAATAACAATGATAATTATCATAATGTATTGATATTTAAAGACGGAGGGGACCACACTCATACTTGACACACACAAATACATACTTCTTTCACTCGGCGCACCTGAACTTTCTCTCCATTTTACAGTTTTACTTATTTTTTTTTCTTCATTATTTGTAGTGTACAATAAGAATGATAATTATTATTATTATAATAATGACGTATTTACCATTATAGTTTTAATATTGAAAAAATTGTTGTTGACGGGTGTATTCTCTTTTTTTAAAATCTTTATCATTGTTTTTTTTACATATCATAATTACTGCTCCCCGTCAATGGATTGATTGCATGTCACGACCCTCTTTACATTTTTTTAAAAATTATTATTATTATTAATCTCTATTCTTAGTATAATAACATTTTACAAGTTTTACCATTACAATTGCATGAACATTATAATAATAGTACAGGGCTTTGGATTGGATATATTTTAAAGGTATTTGAGGTCGGAGAAACACACTAGACATGACGTGAGATAACGAGTGTGTTTGTCACTGCGTAAAATCTTATTATTATTTATCATCATAATATTGGGCTTTTTTTTCTTCTCTTTTTACAAAATCATAATTCAACATACATGATATCGAACAGTATGCTTATTATTACAACTATTGGTATTTTATTTAAATACGATTAGTCCATTTTGTGGATGTGTATTGCATATAAGTAATAAGGTGTATGTACACATGTAAAACTAATTGAACGTGAATTGTTTTTGGAGTAAATTGGTATACATTTAGCTTTGGATGGGATTTTAATCAGCGATTGATGAGAGTATCTAGATGATAAATTACAAGTAATTGTATTTATAATTGTATTTCATAGTTTCGATATTACAATCTATCTTTCACATGTACGTATCATGGTATCTTTTTTTTTAAATTACTGATATAGTTCGCATTGTTATCATGACAAGGTATATATCATATATATACATGTAAAATAAAAGGAGCAGTAGTTTTATCATAGACCTGTATAGATGAAGATACACATACTATTTAAGTGAGACTTTAAGAATAAATTATTTCAGTATATATTTATGTTATAAAGATTTGTATTTGTATTGTAATCCTCGTAGTACAACTTCCTTATTATGTCAAATGCAGTTTAAAGTTGAAGTTAAAGAGATGAGCTTTTAATTAATCCTAGTTTTGTTTTTTGGATGTTTATGGATATATTTGAATGCCTTCAAATAGGACGATAAAACATTTCATGAGAACATATTATTATAATTAAGAATAAAAATTTCTCTCTGGACAGTCTCTCAAAATACACACATACACTTTCTGACAGAGTCTCGTTTATCATATTATTCAGTTGTCTTTCGTTATATTACAATTTATATGTATGCATACTTAAAGAACAAAAAAAAGTAATCACGTTTTGGTAATGATATATAAAAAACATGAATAATTTATTAAATGCTTATAAAATAAAATTTAAAAAATAACAAATAATTAAATAAGTAACTAAATAACTAGTTAATAATAATGATAATAATAATAATTACTGACCTCGGTGCTCATTAACTTACAAAATAAAACGAATCGACGAACAAAAAAAATGCATTTCACAATGTGAAGAGAAAGCGATATTATTATTATTGATATAATAATAATACGCATTAAGAGGTTACCGTACTTGTGTTGTTGGTGACTAAAATAAACTAGGAAATAAAGCTATAAGGAAAAAATGCCATTATCATTTTGTGTGGTTTCTACAAGTCACAACGTTTACTGAGATAATTGGTCGCAACCATCTCATTATAATCTTAAATAATACCTAATAATAAGTCAAAATAGTTTGGGTAAAAATGATATTTTGAATAATAATAATATTTTGTATACTTGATTATGTATGTGTTTAATAAGAATTAATTCATTCATATTTTGTCTTGTAAATATGCATGTAGTAAATAAGAATAGTCTCTCTCTACATTCAACTAGTTTTCACAATATAATTAAGTAATAATAATAATAATAATATATACATAATCTTCTGTGGTAATAAGGAATTGGAACTAAATTAATGTATTATTATGAATGATTACAACAACATGTAATTTTTAGGTAACTTTTTCCATTGTATACCATCGGTTCAACTTCATTTCCCCTACTCATATAACTATAGGTATATATAACCTTAATTAACTAATACGATATAAAAAATGAATCACCATTAAAATCTCTTTTTTCAGTTACATAATATTTAAAGATTCAGCTACCAGCTGAATTGATTTCTTTCTCTCTTTTTCTTCTCTATAATAATGATTTTTTTCTCTTTATTTACTATTATTATAGCATAAGTCTCTAAGCTTCAAACGTATTTCATTTTGAATTCCTTCTTATATTATTTACTGTAGTAAAAACGACAACAAAATTCTCCATACAGATAAGGTCGTACGTTTTGATTATTTCCTTTTGTTTTGCAGATTGGTAATAAAAAAGACTATTTTTACTGCAAATGTATAGGTATATAGATAGAATATATAGGCGCATTACTCGTAGACTATATTAATGAGCATACGAATATTAAATATTTCCTGCCTGTATTTATATATATATATATATAGTTACTGATAAATTTTTCACCTTAATTTCTTTGTGTATCTCACAGTAAATATACGTGCAAATACATTATTAAATGCTGAATGGAAAACAAATGAAAGTTTCTCTAGACTATTTATTTAGTATTATGGAAGTTCTTATTTTAGTTAATAACAACAATAAGAATAGTTAGAAGACTTATTTGAGTAATTATATCTCTTAGAATGCAATCAATATGTTTTTTTATGCACTCACTTTTATTTTGGCTACCTATCAAAAATTTGAAGGCAGATAGGTGCAGAGATTCATTAGAATATTCTAATAATAATGTTTTGTGTTTTTTTGTTCTTTTGGTACATATAGTGATACGAATGATAATATAAAGTATTTAGATGGTAGATTAATTTCTGAAATGAAAGGCCTACACTATGTATATATTCAGAGGGCGAGAGAATATGAAAAGTTTTCAGTGTTCATTGCTTATATGTATAGGTATGTATAGGTATATGTGTCGCCGTTCATGGTTTAAAACTTGTTAGCTTTGTAATAAGGAGCTTTTCTACTTGTAAAGTTTATACAGTGAATGTCTATACTGAAAACCATAACTAACATTAATTACGTTATACCTAGTAATTATACATATTTTTATGACTGGCCATAATTTTATATGGAAGTTGGGAAATTGGATGTACTTACATATAATATTAAAGTCCAATTTTCAATTGTATGTTTTTCTTTACATGATAATATCACGATATAGACGATAAAGCCAAAGGTGAAAATGTCCAGGCTTGTGGAGTAATAACTGTGTAAGTATTAAATTATTTATATGGTTTGTAGACGATTTGAGTTTAGTACAAAGAAAAACAACCAAAATTTGAGTGATTTGTTGATGGGATACAATGAATTATATATATATATATATATATAATATACATATATAGATATAGAACTAGAACGTACTAATGTCGCCGTTTGTTTTGTATGTATAAGTATTGTAGTTTCATGTGTTATGATTATATATGATATATATACTATATATATATATATAGTATTATTTATAAATAAATTTACTTGTGTATATATGTGTGTTTTTGTTTTTTTTATGATTCGTAACTATTCCTGTTTCGTACAAGATATAATTAATAATTTTTTCCAGTCTTTTGACGCTTTAATCTGTATCTTCGGTGTCACTCTTGAAATCATCATCTTGACTGTCAATCTCAATTTTTAATTTCGCCTCTGACTTGATACATGGATCGTTGTTTTCATCGCTGTCTTTGTTATTTTGTAAATCTTCATCATCTTCCTCTTCTTCTTCCTCCTCCTCCTTGGTCTCATCATCACTTTTTAATTGAGCCGAGCCTTCATCATCTGGCTCCGTCTTAAATTTTGTTTTACCTTCAAGTCCCAAGGATGAGGGCTCCACCGCGGCTGTGTCTTTTACTCCTCCTGTACTACCCGCACCTTTCCCAAGTGATCCCAAAGGAGTTTGAAGAACACACACTCCATTTATGAGAACTTCATCGTCCATTTCATCTTCACTCTCATGCCAAGATGGATTAAACCTATTTTCAAAAAAAAAAAAAAGAGAAAATCATTATTAGTATACCAAGTTATAAGGAACCATCTCATGATTGTATATTAATTATTAATTACTATTCAATTTTGAACTTACCATTGTGGAGCTACAGGCTTTCTTCTTGAAGATCCTAAATTGCAACCTCCACCAATTCGACCTGCAACGACAAACACTCATGTTCACTTTTGTACATTTCATTAGGTTTTTTTGTAATTTTTAAACTTTATTCACATGAGTGATCCATCCTTCCCATATGTATACATATATATATACATGAACGATCATATGAATTACTAACTCGCTCTTTCTGTCTACTCTACGCCCTACCCAGGCTCTATTAAATACACAGACAAGGAAAGTTCTTTACAGACGCTTTTGCTCTCATTTCAAGCAGTTCCTTTTATGTTCTTTTATGTTTGTCCCTACTTTAATGTTTAAACTTCCAATATGTACAATATGTACAAAGTTCATACTCGAAACATTTAATTGATGCAAAGTCGAGAGGGAAATTAACTCTTATTTTTTCCTCTCTCCCTTTTCTCTCTCTCCCTCTAAAAAAAAGCTATATATTCAACACTGATTTTGGAGCTACTAATACAACTGCCTATTGCTATTGACTATCAAGTATTAAACGGGCTGTTAGGAGTCATTCATTGTAAGTGAGGGGTACTTACTTTGTGGTCCTAATCCTCCAGTATGCTGAGAAGAAATTGACTTTGGCGGCGATTTCCTCTTCCTCCTTTGAGTTTTACTACCTTCCGAAGCACCTGAATCGTCACTTGCTATACTTCCCTGTAATAAGATCAAAGGAGAAGAAGCAAAAAGAAATTAAAAATTTATATATTTTATCTGTATTCATTATGCTCGAGTTTAGTAATGACATTTAAAAGACACAATCAATATGGAATGTTCTATGCATGTATGTGATATTAAAAAAAAGTGTATGAATGATGAATCACCTCCATATCTTCTTCCTCTTCTTCGACCTCTTCAAAAAAGTCATCGTCATTATCCGAATGAATTCTTGATGCGGTATTACTAACTGTAAGATCAAGTCCTTCTTCTGCGTGCGAGTTGGATGACTGCTGATTGAAGAAAGGTAGCACCGGGTATTTGTCTTTGTGTAATTCTAACAACCTTTGATGTAGTAAAAGTCGAAATTGAACGGGATCAAAGGGTTGTGATGATAATGAAGTATCTATTTATAGAGAGCGAGTGAAAAAAAAAACAACATTAATTAATTCTTTCTATGAAATTTCATTTTTCCTGTTTCCATTTCTCTCTCTCTCCCTCTCTCTCCCTCTCCCGTTCTCTCTCTGCCTCTGTATGTGTGGGTACCGGCTTTTAATTAGAACCGTCAAGAAAATTAACATACCTTGAACCAATGGTGATGAAGTTTGTTGTTTCAGTCGCATTCTATGATTATGAAACCTGGAAATCGGAATACGTATTATAATTTACTGTGTATTTACAATGTGTATATACGATACTTGAGAAGAGTATTATCTAATTAACAAAATACATTCTTTATATCAAACTGCAATTACCAGTTTGTAATTGTTCTCGATGATAGTCCTAATTCTCTCGCCAAGAATTCTATTGCTGAAACGTTGGGATATGGGTCCAAAGCAAATGCCAGTCTCAGAGCTTCTTTTTGTTCATCCGAGAAAAGCACCTTTATAAATATATATGCAAACAAATAAAATGAATTAAAACACACGCGTGCATATTACTTTTTACTTTACATCATCCTAAATATATATATCTTTAATTTCCAACGTACATTCCTTTTCACATGTATTTTCTTTGGTACAACAAATCTGGAACGTTTTTCAAAATGAATGTATTTTGGTATTTTTAATGTGCTACATACTACGTACTACATACTTATACCTATATAGTATAGGTTAGGTACTACATAGTTGGTAGTGGGTACATAGTACATACTACATACGTAAATACTGGGGAATATTACAGATTTAATGTCTAATATTTTCCCGTGAATGTTGACCTTATAAAATGTTTATGATTCCTTACCCTGACTCTCTGCTTTTTGCTTGGAGGGGCAGCCGCAGCACTACCAGGACTAAAACTCTCATTAGGACTGTCATTTGAGGCATCAGATGATCCTTGAGCGCCGGAAGTGTACGCTTCAAGTGGGGATGCATTGTGGGGCAGCCCTCTTTTTCGCTTGTTGGCTTCCCTCCGTTCATTTTTCAGATGTTGAAGCCTCTCCACACTAAAGAATTTCATGGAATAAAAAATGGAAATGAGTTGTGTGAATAAATGCAATTCAGACGATTATTTCATAGTTAACATATAGCTCAATGCGAAGATGAATTTAAGAAACAATTATTTTTCTAAACTTTTACTCGTTCCTCTATCACTACCATTATTCTATGATTATTATCACCATTATTATTATATATTGGCCCAGTTTCACTGGCAATATTAATTTTAATACGAATGAATTATCAAAAATTGAATTATATCTATCTATTGCCGATACTCTTACATAATTTACGGAATGTGTAGCAGTAGAGTCAATAAACTATTACTGTACACTGTGTGTTACTAAATTTACTTTACTTTAATTTACTACACTTTACTTTACTCACTTCAGAGGGTCAGCCAGCCACAACTGCATTCGAATGAACGGTTCTCTCCCTTTGATGGAAAGCATATGCCATGGTTTGGGTTTCGATAAAAGCTCACTCACTGATCCCTGTGACAAGCCGAGAACCACTTCCCCAAATATCTAATCAAATCCACACAAACACACACAATCAACACACATCATAATCATATCAAATAAATTCCCTTCCTTTTCTTTCTCTCTTGAAGATATTACGTAACGTACGCATCTTGTTTGCTCTCAAGATATTTTCCTTACACTCGAACGTCGCGGACACATATATGAATTGTCTATAAATGTAAAATGAATGTAAACGTACCTTTTGTCCAATATTATTTGCGAGAAGAGCTTCCTTGATTTTGGTTGTAATCAATTGAGTGTCCAGATCCTGAGTGAGGGCAGCCATCTCATAAACGCTGGGTTGTTGAGGTAGCCCACTTGAAATTGGTCTACTGAGCATTACTGGACTTGGTGTGGTACTCCCTTGGGATGAAGTTGACTTGTGTTGTTCCCTTTTGACGAGATCATGAGCCATGGGAAGCGACGTTTGAACTGGGGGTGGTGGAATTATTGGTAGTGGCGGCGGTGGTAACGGTGATGTTTCCACACTTTTAGGAAGCTCTGCAACCTTTGCTGGCGCTTTGGATGCCGTAGCGGGTGCTATAATTTGATAGTCATAGTCAACTTTAATTGACAAATTTTAAATTAACCAGGGTTTCTTTCATTTATTTTGCTTGAATTACATAGGTAAGATATAGACGAATTAAAATAATAAAATAATGAATGAATGAATAAATACATACATGGATTCCCAGCATATCCACCAGTTCGCATCAGTTTCTCTGGTGCAATTTTATATTGCGAGGCGACCAGTTTGTGGACAGCGTTGTCATCTTCTAGAAACATTTTCATGCGGATGAATGGTTCTCGGCCCTTTTGTGTTAGCATGTGCCAAGGTTTGGGTCGAGCTAAGAGATCACTAACTGATCCCTGAGATAAACCCAGGACAGATTCTCCAAATAATCGTTGCGAGATCGAGTACTGACTCAACTGCTCTTTCACCTGTTGATATATATAACAAAAAGATTCCTTTCATAAATCATTACGCCTCTCATTCTCTCTCTCTCTCCCTCTTCCTTTGCTCTCTTTCCATATCTCGCTCACTTCGCTTCACTTCTTCTCCTTCTTTACTCATCGTATACTCCAGCTATATACATAAAGCTTCCATACATTTTCGAATGAACTCAGAGCCAACATCATTATCCAATATCAGATCTGCCAAAAAAACAGAAAAACAAGTTGAAGAGGGAAAAAACCCTTACCTTTCGAACAATATCTTCAGTATTGAGATTATTATATTGGTCGAACTGCTGCTGTGTAATAGGAGGAAGTACAGCTTTTAATGGGCGTTGATTGGGTGAAGACACGGAAGGAGCAGTGGGCTATCACAAAAAGATAAGAAAGACACACATGTGAATGTTATTTCTTGATGTTCTCGCACTTGTTATGTACAGATAGGCAAACAAGGTATACATATATAATTATATCAATCAGGACTGTACGATATATATGAGAGAGAAACATTGTATATTGCCAAAAAAAAAAAGACAAGAAGAAGAGGATGAAAAAAAGAAATGGATTTGATTAGTTTGTGTATGACGATAGTGAGGAGATTTATATACCTGGGAAATGAGTGAATTAGTAATAGATGCCATTCTTTGTAAAGGTGAAGCGTTGGAAGAGTCGTCTACTCCAGACGGGGGTAAGATTGAGTTGAGAGGTGAAGCTGCGCCGGAATTACTCTCAGTTTTCGGTCTAACTAATGAAAATGCACTTCCCACGTGTCGCATGACATCGTTGCTCTTCTCGTCATCAAACTGTAATGTCAATGTGTCAATGTGTTTTAGTCCAAAAAGTTTTATCTTAATTATTCATAAACGTTTCAATGAGTGTTTGCCCTCACATGACATTTATGCTCAGATTACGACTTTTTATTGCCGCTCTCAACTCCGTTCATATGTCTCAGTATGTACATACTTGTATACAGTGTACACACTCACATAAAGACATAAATATCATCATGTCTACATAATAATATTATATACCTACAGTAAAAGACTCAAAACAAAACAAGGCGGTCTCTTTACTAAAAGTAAAGTCGTCCACAAAGTTTGCACATTGCAATTATTTGTAAAAGAATAAAAGAATAAAAAAATGTATCAAAATGTAAAACAAGAGCCTACTTTATCCTCAGGGTCTTTGGTTTCTGATGGTGATAGTCTTTTAGGCATGGAGAGGTCCTGAGCACCACCGATTCCACCATTAGGTAACGGCACATTGACATTGGGATGAAACATTGGTGGAGGAAAATGAGAGGGCGATGAGGAGGATGAAGCTAATTTGGCCAGCTCTCGATGGTAAGCATCCAGGGCCATTCGTATATCATCTCTTTCTAATAACGAACTCCCAAACAGGTGAGGAAATAGCAAGCTGTTCAGATCCCACACATTTACATACAGTATTAGTTTATATTTAGTCAATACTTATGCTTCAAAAAAATAAAAAATGATGATACTTCATAATGAAATGATAGTGTGTGTGTGTGTGTGTGAGTTAGTTTTTTACCTCTGAAAATTTTCACGGGGTATTCTGGGGTCGGGATCCTGGGCTCCTTGGGGTAATCGGATACCAACAAGTTTGGCTAGCTCTTCCTGATATAGTCGAGCGACCCGTTCCTGTGAAATATCGTCATTTTCATATTTTCTCAATCTCCGGTCTCGACTGGATGAGCCCGAAGGAGAAGGAGGACACTGGCCATTAAAGCTTGAGCCATTGTTGTTACTTGCTGGAGATTTGCTACCCGCATTATCATCACACATAAAATCATGATTGCCACCAATTTGGTTGTTATTATTATTCCCCGATTGATGGTTACGATGAAGAGCTTGATTGGCTTCAGACAGAATATGAGCGATTCGATCCTCTGCACCCGAGTCTTCACAACGGAATGAAGAAGATAAACTTCCAGGTGTACCTTCTTTACCTGTCAATCAAAAACAACAACAACAACAACAGTAAAAATCAGTCATCAGCCATGAGTTACAAAATAACACAGAAAAAAAACTGTACTAGAGGGGGGGAAAAAGGAGTGGAGAGGACTTAGTAGAGCGTACCACAGTAAAAAAAAAATGTAATAAACACACAAAATGAAGAAAGAGAGAGAAAGACAAAAAAAACTAATCTAATAAATAAAGCCAAATGGTGGTGATTGTTTTTGTGTAGAGAATGTGACGCGGTGAGGTTTTTTTCCATAATTAAAGTTACCAATTTATTAGCTCATATAATGGTGGAAGGAGAGAGAAAATATTCTGTGGACGGTATAAAAAAAAGCAGTAACAGCAACAACAACAATAATAGGAATACTAATACTCTGTCTATAGCATATTTGTATGTATTTGTATTATAGGTAATAGAATGAGAAAGAGGGGAACTTTTCGTATAGGTATATGTATACATTCGTGTAAAAAGTTCTTATTGTGTGTGTGTGTGTATACATCTGTACATGTACATATACGCACAACGTACATGTACATACTCACAACTTATAGGTAAATAATAAGAGAATTGAGGGAATGACGTTAACGGTCACACAAGAAGAAATCTGTAATAGCAATTGAATTGATAACAGTTTTTGTTACTCGCAGAGGTTTCGAGTTATTACACAGGATTTCCGTTCCTGAACCTAACCAAACCGATTTACCTAATCAAGATATATCCAGGAGATAATTCCAATAGAAAAAACTGATTTGCAGCTAGGAGGAAATGAACCTAAACCACCACTTGTACCTGAGCCATTTCCACTCTCTGACTTTTTCTCTCGCTCTCTCTCTCTCTCTCTCTCTCGCTCTCTGTCTCTCCCCCTCCAACAACTCGCTCATACGTACATACAAATATGTACCCTCTCTCTCCTTTTCTCTTTCACTCTTGCTGACTCTGAGTGAACGATTCAAGTCTACATGAAGCCCCCCATATTTTAATTAGTGCTGATTACAAAATCTCCCTACCCAATCTGAAGATCTCTCGCCAAACTCAACTCTGGTTCACTTGGCTTCCTCTGAACTTGGCACATTTCGTGTGTATAAGCAAAAGTAAAGTTAAACATACACTCCTCACACACTCGCACTCACACTCACACTCATACATACAAACACAAACACACTCACTCTCTTTCATGAAAAATGAAAAAAAAAACCCTTGCACACACATGGTGATCTATATAAATAAGTACGGTGAGTGAGTGTAACAAAGTAAAGTTGGGTAGGTGGTTTCACTACTTTTAATATCTGGGTACCTCATAAATACGTGAGTTTAGTTAATATTATGCGAGAGTGTCTGTCTCTGTCTCTCTTTCTCTCTCTCTCTCTCTTTGTATTACCTTTTGCTACTTTTTTCAATCCATAGTCTGACTAATCGTAAGCTTGGAAATTCTTTTAAAGCTCCATAATAATAATAACAATAATAATAATAATAATATTGTTATTATTATTATTGTTACGATGGTTGGATGTATGTACACAAGTGAGGTTTGGAGCATGGACAAGTAATAATGGGTGATAAAAATCGGATTCGACTTGGAAAAACTTTCCCATTACTCTCGTCAAGTCGTCCTTCTTCCCTACCCTTCCAATGTCCATGTAATAGAAATGCCAATAGACCAAATGAAGTTTAGTGTTAAAACGTCTTTTTTTTTTTACTTTGCTTCGTTCTTCTTCTCCTTTTCTTTTTTGACTAGAAAAATTTACTTGAGCATATTATTATTAATCTGATGATATAATGTGCAGGAAAAGTACCAAACGAAACGAGTGAGAGGGAAAACACGTTGGAGAGTGTAGAGTTGTCTTAAAAGGAAAGTCGGTACGATGTACCTTTTCCATGTAAGACGTGTAAGTTACGACTCTCATAATGTCAAATGTTATTACATATGAATATTATTGCTCTATACTGGTCATCCTCTCCATGTCTTGGACTATCTCTCTCCTCTCTCCTCTCTCTCTCTCTCTCATATGGGTTTCCTCCTCTCTCTCTCTCTCTCTCTCTCTCTCTCTCTCTCTCTCTCTCTCTCTCTCTCTCTCTCTCTCTCTGTACTCTGTGTATATATGCCACCAGGAGCGCAAAAAAATAAATATACATATGTATATATATCGAAGGATATTTTTCCCAGAGGGCCCCCGAGATTATATACAATATATGTATAATAATTTTTTTCTTCGTCTTCTTCTTCTTTCCAAAAAGCTATAACAATAACGATACTCTTTATGAGGATATTGTGTGTCCACCTTTAACTACCAAATTTACATTCAAAAGGGTTTGTCAAGTTGCTCAAATTATGGCCACAGTTCAGACGAGGATGCCAATGAGAATCAAAAAGAAGCCACGTAACCATCAAAACCTCCCATTTCAATAAATAACGATTATCGCATCACAAGGATTCTGATGCGATCCTTCATGTAAATTACTCTTGATTGTACAATCCTCTGTAGACGTCATTCTCGCATACCTCTTGCTCCTTTTAGCTGATTCTCGCTCTCCCTCATTTGTACTTTATATATCTGTACTCACACTCACACACACATGCAATATGTACCTATTGTACCTAGTACTCGTACTGAGAGGAGAGAGAGAGAGAGAGAGAATCTCTCAAATACTGTTGGTCCTAATGAGCCGCCTCCTCTAGTATGATCCATTCACATGATCATTCTAATGCTCCCATCTTTTCCCCAGATATACAGATTACCAGCCAGACAACCATAAAGAAGTAATTCCCGAAAAGAGTTAGTGTCACTACTAGAAGAAATACAAGCGATTAACAAAGATCCTCTTCATAGACTCTCCGCACATTCACATTTTCTCTATATAATAATAATCCTGAATGCCCATCGGTTAAATAGACGGCAGATTTCGCTCAGAACACATTCACCATCTTTGTCATCATTACGCTTATAGAACACCACATTTAACCAACATTTACTACTCTCTGTCTCTCTGTCTCTGTCTCACACATAAGTAGTAATAAGTACACACTGTCGCTCCCCTCTCAACTCAACTCAAATATCGCTCACATTCACATGTACAGATATATCTTTTACCGTCAGATAGATTTCTAATGCGCAAATTCTGTTGGCACGACTTTTTTCCCCTCATCTTTCCCATTTTCCTCTTTCTTTTTCTTCTTCTTCTTCTTGCTCATTTCCCTCATCCTCGTGTATATACTATTATCTACTATTACTGATTGATTCAAAATAAGAATGAGCAAAAGAAAAATCTCCTCAAGAAAACTAAAAACTCCCAAAAAAAAAAAAATCCTCTAGATTCTTTCGTGTTGTTTGTCTTCTCCTTTTGTTTTTGTGTGACTAATATTCGACTATTAAATAGAATCTGACTATATCTTATGTGAATTCCCCATGCATGAGCATCTAGTCTCGATGAAACTCTTCCCTTTTCCTTTTCCCCACAGACCTGTATAATGATATTCAATTCACCATTACCTGAGACAGAGAGAGGGACAAGAAGAAGAAGAAGAAGATGAAGAAGAAGAAGAAGAAGAAGAAGAAAAAGAAAGAGAGAGAGACAACTGGACTTGAAGACTACATGAGTTGAGTTGCACTAGGAAACACACCCTCCTCGTCACATTCCTCCACTCACAGTCTTCCCAATGAGCCATAAAGCTCAACTTGTGCACACTTACATTGATTTCTATCAGGAAATTCATTCACTTACACAACGACTGTCCAGTCGTCTCCTCTCCATTTTTCCACACACACACACACACACACACACACACACACACACACA
>JAIUND010001842.1:0-29571 GCA_034699125.1 Gisinianus flammeolus | reverse complement strand
TGTGTGTGTGTGTGTGTGTGTGTGTGTGTGTGTGTGTACTGCGTACTGTGTACCGTTTCCAGTTTCACTTTGCCCCCATGTAGTTGTAGTTGTGTAATGTGTATATAGTCTGACACACAGTTTATATAGGCATTTAGGCAATGCAAATCTTAGGGAAAACAAATATCCGCACGCCAGAGAGAATCTTCTTCTTATTTCTGTGCGATTTCCGAGTACATAAAAGCAGGGCAAAAACATGCGATTGTGATTAGATAGATTTCCTTAGTATTTAGTATTTAACCATTTAAACTTGTAAAGAGAGTTCAATTTTATCAACGATAATTTTTTCTTTGGTTGAAACTCCAATGAGAGGATTTCAAAATATGCAGCTATATGTAGTAAAATATTAGAGAGAAAGAGAGAGAGAGAGAGAGAGAGAGAGAAAGCATCATTTTCGTAGAGTGACAGAGACAGAGACAGAGACAGAGAAGGAGTAAAGTATGAAGAAATCAGATGGGAAATGGGAATCCCTTGATTTTCAGTTGTGACATGACAGGAACAGCAGCATCGTCGTCTCATCCCCAACATAACATGCAAAGTCACCCACCAACTAAGAGTCAAGTGAGTGAATAGGGAAGGCATATGAGACGCATTTAGTCATCCTGTCTACATTTTAAATTCATATTATCATCCATCAGCCATCTCTCTTGCTTCCATCCATATATATGACAAGCCAAAGTCAAAGTAAAAGGCAAAGGCAAAGCACAGTCATCGTCCACAGCCATCGGTATATGTATAGATACTCTATAGTTTTAGTTTTAGTTTCAGTTCCAGGTTGAAATCGAAAAGGAAAATCCAAATCATGCCAAAATGTAGGAAGGAACGGAATATATAGTTATATATCTGTGTAGTGTGAAGAGCGAGTCGACACTCTCGTTCACTCATCTATTATGTCTCCATTTAAAATCTCAATCTGAGACTCACATCTGAAATGTGAAATGTGAAAAGCATTACACGTTCATGAGCATTTAATATGCAGTTATTGTACATTGTACACACACACACACACATAGTCGTAGATTTTAGATTGTGTACATTAGTGACGATGCTCACACTCCCACTATACAATACAACAAACTAAACTGTACATGGTAGAGAAAGTGGATTTGAATTTCATGCATTGGGAATCCAACAAGGTGAAAGGGATTTCAAATGTCAATTGTGAACGAGAGAGTTTGAAAATTAAAATTAAAATTGTGTTTGATTGTCATTTTCATTGAGATTTGAAAAGGAAAAGGAAAATGAAAATGGCTTTCCCATTTTTTTTTTTTTTTTCGTCTCCGTTCTCCTCTCAACGTGTCACGACTGACGAACGTACAATAAATGGTTGACGAGAGAAAGAGCGAGAGAGAGAAAGAGAGCGAGGCGAATTAACATTATATAATTAGTTCTGACTTTGTCAATTTTTGGTGGAAATAATTTCCTCTGGTTCTCTTGTAGCTCGGGAGATTGAGATTATTATGGCTGGGATTTTGATGGTATGCCATGGTGCAGCAGCATTGGCACTTTATATTAATGGGGCATTTCTATATATCTACAGAGCTCAATCCTTGTCACATGATGAGATTCCAGGGTTTTGTACATAGACTTTTGAGGTTTTTGGCACACTAAAAAGTAAAAACTAAAAGTTTCCTCTGTGTGTGTGTACAATTCAACTGGTTTTTGGATTCAAATTCTCTGGTTCATACGTGAATGAGGGGAACCAGAGAGAGAGAGAGAGGGAGAGAGGGAGAGAAAGTGAATGTGAAACAGTGAGAGTGAGCGAGAGGGAAAGGAAAAAGTTTAGTTTGACTTTTAGTTTACGTTCACAGATTCAGATTGAGCTTTCACGCTTTGTAGTATTTTGTTAGTTGTTGGTTGGTGCGTTCCATCGTCATTGCCATTGCCATTGCTTTATCTTGTGTTCTTGTGTTCTGTTTTCTGTTGTACGAAGGATGAAGATAAATCAGAATGCAAATTTTCTCCTTTTTGTGACTTTCAACTCGTAATTTCTGCATCTACAGACATTCTCCTCCATCTCTACCATACCTCTCATTCTAACCTTATTAAATGTGTTCACACGCCTCCCCCCCCTACTTGTATTGACAGTCATATCTTGAGAGTCTCGAGTAATGTGATAACCTTATTAGATCCTTCCTTCTTTGTATTATTCTTTTCTCTCTCTCTCTCTCACTTTTTCATGTTTTTTTAACAAAGTTATCATAAATTATGAAGGGACGATAGAGGGAAAAGTTTAGGAATAAATTTCGATTAAAATGTCGATTGATTGTGTCTGGTAGTGTTGATTTACAATTATGTAAGTGTGTGGGTACAGTCACAATACAACGAAATTAAAAGTCGTTCTGGATGACGCATAAAGAAAATTCAGGAAATACCGTACCGTACAGTAAAGGAAATCGAAATTAAATCTGAGCAAGAGAAAATCGAAAAAACGTCATGTGCTTATCATAATAGTGACACATGACATGGACATGGACGAGAGTGAGAGTGAGAGACAGGGGGGAGCGTGAATGCGATGGATCACACACACAGGGCTTTGTTCAAAAGGATTAGCGAGGAGTTTGAACAATAATATATTTAAGCTGTATACATTGCATAATTCAATTGTATATGTATAGATTGAATGTATGTATATCGTAGCAATGAAATTGTAGTCATATATGTAGGACAATTCTGTAAAGAGTTGAATGTGGACTAGTTAAAAATGCATGAGAAGAGTTGAGTGCTTAATGAGTAAACGGACTTGACTATACTACACAAAATAACCTAACAATGAGAATCATCTACAATGTAAAATATACAGAGAGGTTGAGTCGGCCTTTAATTTCCAATTGTTTCAATTTAATTTCCATATGTATGTACAAATGCGCGTTCAGGGAAAACATCGATAGGAATTGAAATGCACTAATACTCATTTTACATAATACAATCTCTAATCTGTGATGCACTTTCATTCATTCTCTTATTCCCAATGACAAGTATTGAAGAGTAAGAGTATATAAATCCTGTATTCTCCCATCATTTGTTCTCCCTATGCATTTCCATGTACACGGAAAAATTAAATAAAGAACACGATTCCATTACATAATTTGTGGTAGCCTCAAATCTGAAATGCGTTGTCTATGTATATATATATATAAATGTATTTATATGTATACATATTATGGTTTTTGTTTATACAATACGAATACGAATATATCTGTAGAAGATAACTGTAGTAAGATAAAGTGGATTCATACTATTTTATACGTATACTTGGAGCATGGAATGGAAATCTGTTTATGTATAAAGGACTATATGGTCATGTATACAAAATAGAATAGAGTATACCTAGAGAGAGAGAGAGAGAGAGAGAGAGAGAGAGAGAGAGAGAGAGAGAGAGTCCCCCCTTCAAGTGAACTGAACTCGAATCTGAAATTGCATAAACATTTGGTACATTTTAGGATAACGAATTAGGAATTACTTTTACTTTGCGAACGAGGAGTTGATAGGAAGAGAAAGGGAGAGAGAGGAAGAGAGAAATGGTCTGAAGTCTGAAAAGCGTTCATAAAATATGCCAACTATGAAAGATTGGCGACGCATATTTGATGGACTTGGAGAGTAAAGAGCGAGAAGTGAGTAAAAGTAAAGCCCAGAGTCCACAATCCACAGTCCACATGCAGCATCCACATAAGTAGGTACATGTGAATTGTCTAATCGTGAGTCTGTACTATGATGTACATAGGTACATTACATACATAATACATATAAAAGTACAAGTACAAGAGTACAAGTCTATAAGATAATACAAAAGGCCGGCACTTAATACAATTGCGGAGGATACGTTGTTGGAATTGAAATCGAATGTGGACCCTCCGTCATCCTCCTCCATCTTTTTACTCAAATGTACATATCAAAGAGGAGGATTTAGCTCATTTCAATTCTCTCTCTTTCTCTGTCTCTCTGTGTCTCACTGCATCTCATCTCGCTCTGTCCTTCGCGTTTCGTTTTCATGCTCATGGTCCAAGTTCCAAGTCCAGGAGCTCATTCACTCAATTCCTCACATCACATCACTATAAATACTTATGTATAGAATAACATGAGCAATATAACAGTTGGCAGTAAAGTTCACAGAGTCCAGTCCCGCAGCCACGGTTTCCAGTTCTTTATGGTAATAATAGAGTAGGTAGTCTGGTTTCAAGGGTTTTTTTCCTATATATATTCCATTCAACCAGTACGTACAGATTCTATTAACATTTTTAGTATTATCCTACTGTTCTTCACACATACACATACACACACACACACACACAAAATCCCAATATACAATGTCAATAATTTTTATTCAGGATCCGGATTTTTTAGTCTGCAGTATACGCAGTCGGTATTTATTTAATTCCAATTTTAACTCGAGAGTCCATTCCATAATATCAAATATTTTCTATATAAAATCAGTACCTATATAAAAAAAAGTCATGTATCATTTATAGAATTTGAGTATTCTCGGAATCGGCATACTCAAAAAACTGAGAGGAGTTTGCATGTCAACAGGTTTATGCAATGAAATAATTTGTAATGTGTAATTTTTGTCTTGTCGTGTGAAGAGAGAGAGAGAGAGAGAGATTCTTTGGCGTATAAATAAATAAATAAATGTTCAAGCATGCATCATCACCATAATTTAGCATTAAATGGCTAAAAAATGTGAGAAAGATGTTGTTGTTCTTGTTCTTGTGTGGCAATAATACAGGCCGTATGGAATTAACCTTTGAAATGAGATTAATACTGACGCTCACAAATAGTATTATTTTTCTTGGTCAGTTTAAGCGTTTTTATAGATATCAACGCAACACACACAAACAAAAATGAGTTGTACGATACAAAATGTGTATAGAGCCAGTTTTAAATATGATTTGTGAGGATCTCTTGTGTATATGAAATCTCATAATATAAACCGGTGTCTCGAAAGCGAGTGTTTTTTTTTTGTTCTTGTACTTTGTACACCTCAATTGAATTGAATGTTGAACTTGCATAAAGAGTGGATTGATAGTTGTCTGCAGAGAGTAAATGATATTATTTATTGTATAGTAAAGTGACTGTAATTTATTACATTTTTCTATTCACAGAAGATTTATATTACATGTGTTTTATTTTTGTATTTTTTATTTTATTTACAGGCTACTGGAGGACTGAATCGATGTGGTTCAGGATCAGGATCCGGCTGTGAAATATCCATGATGTCCTCATCCTCACCATCCCCACCACTAACCATAATAAATCCTAATTCCTCATCACCCACGACCACACCAAACCCGAATACAACAACCATTCTCAATATGATGATGATGAAAGATCGTAATTTGGGTTTGGATCTAGTTAATGGTCATTACAATGTGAATGTTGTCGAGAATTCATCATCCTCTCAAAATCCAAATCAATCATCCCATAATATTCATAATCATCATAGAGATAGAGAAAGGGATCGAGACCGGAGGGATCGCGAGAGAGAACGAGAACGAGACAGAGAAACAACATCCTCTTTATATCATTCACATAATTCTACGTACCATCAAGATCTCGATAGACAACACCACCATCAACAACAACAACAACAACAGCAGCCGCAACATCATCATCGTCAACACCATCATCCACATCACACGTCGTCAAGTCATAGTAGTCGCCGGGCACTTGGACATGAACGTCCCTCACGGAATCATCCACGTGAACTCATCAAATCCGAAAGGAAATCTCAGTCGCCGCTCCATTGTGATGGTAAAAAGATTTACGAGATTTTCAATTCCAATTTTTTATTTTGTCTACCTCAGTATATGTTTAGCATGATGTTCTCAAGTTCTCAAGTCAAGGTAACAAGAAGGAGAGGGGAAAAAAAGTATCTTGTAACGTACGCACACACACATGCATGTGTTACATATATTACGTTTTTATTCGAGTGGATTGGGAATTATTCAACGGTCGAATAGTGTATGTTTAAACCATACTTATCAAATCTGTATTACAGATACAGATAGAATGGACAGTCATCTTCATCTTGTTCCTGGTTCTGGTTCTGGTTCTGGTCCTGATTTTAGATTTTGATTTTCTGAGTTGGTTTGGTAGTCAACTCGCCGCATGCTGCACAGTGCACATGTAGATAATATATAAAAAGTCCACCGAGGAGAAGAAGAAGCCACAGAGATTCAGAATAAAAAAGATTCTATCTCGGGGAAATATATGAATTTATTTTGTACATGTATTTGATGTATTTCATATTCATTGACTCACCATGTATATCTCCTGTACAATACGGATATTTATTATGTTTTGTACTTGTATTCTACTTGGGTGAATTCAAGAAAGAAATATACATAAGAGAGAATTCAAATTTGAAGACGAATTACGATGACGAATTTAATTCAATTCAATATTTAGATCTTTCTTTCTCTCGTTCTTTCGTTCCTTTTCGTCTATTTTTTTCATCAGATTTTCAGTTCCTAAGGTTTTACATATATAAGAAGTATTAAGAAGATAAGGTCAAGTTGAAGTGTATATAGAAGCAGAAGCAATAGCCATAAATGTATGTAAATATGGAAAAAATGAGAATGTTGACGTGCGTCTGTGTGTGTGTGTGTGTGTGTGTGTGTGTGAGTAATATACATAAAAATAAAATAATGTTAGGTATTTCATTTATGTATACGGAGAAGCACACAGTCTGAACTTTGGATCTTCTTCTCATCTCTATATATCGTATTATATTGACGATACGAGGAGCGTATTAGGCATAAGGAATTAAGTATGAGCCGCAATGGAAAAAAATCTAGTCCATAGTTGATATATATTAGTAAATAAAAAATGTTTAAAGTGCATTTGGAATTAATACGCTAAATTGAGACTGGGGACTGTTAAGTTTTGTGTTTAACTTAATTTAATAAGATGTACACAGACATGAAATTGATGATGGGATATGAGAAAAAGTGATGTGAGTAGTCAGAATTAGAAACGAGACTGTTGTTTAATGTTATACACATCATTATAATATTATTTTTTTATAATCTGGTTCTATCATTAAGTTGTTTTTCTTGTTCTCTCTCTCTCTCTCTCTCTTTCGTCCGCAGATGCAATAATACGTACGATTACATTTATATTTGCATCTCTTTGCATTTGTATATACATGAGCAGGGGATAGCGTCAAGATTCGGGTTTATGAACTTTTCATTTAATCTAAAGAATCTAGATAATCTTAAATGCTCGGAGAGTATAATATAACTTTAATGTATATTTTGATACTGCAGTGGACTGTTTTTTTCTTATTTTTTTTTTACCATCAGGATAAAAAGAATTGAGCACATATTATTAGAATAAGTTGATGTTGAACGAAAAACCCTGCATGATAAGGATAAAGACACACACATTTTCTCTCTTTATTCATCAATTCTTTTTCATTTCATTTCTTCTTTATGTATATGCATATATTCCGTGTGTGTACGAGTAGTGTGTGTGAGTAGTGTATTGTGATTGCGGCTGTGTATGGATTCATTAAATTATTTTTATTATTATTATGGTACAATGAATTTTAAATGCAGGCTGCTGCATGTAAGTACTCTTGTATATTTTATTATAATACAGACATGGTCGTGTCGTCGTTTGTATTCTGTATATGTACTTACATATATAGACAGAGACCAAGAGAGGATGTACGATACATTATACACATTGGAATCTGAATCTGAATAGTTCTGGAGAATTTGTATGCACTGCAAGATACAATGACTATGACATTGGGGTAATTTTTATGATAGTATAGTTGTACAGAGTAATAAATAAAAGTTGCTCCGTGTCATAAAACTTAATCAACTTTTATGATTGGAAAAAAGGGAAAAATCTGCTCAATGTGTGTGTGTGTTCCTCTTTCTCTCTCTCTCTCTCTCTCCCTCTTTCTCCTTTTTCTTTCCACTCTCTCTCTCTCTGTCTAAATAATCTTCTTCGGTTTACAGATAGGTCTCGGCTATTTCGTACACAGTACGTACACATATGTACTTGATTCTTTCTCATTGGAATATTTTCATTGTCATTATAGTAAAATATTCAATTTGATAATATTTTAATCTTCATCTCCAGCTTTGCCCGCACTTACATTTCACATTCACATGTACCTTTAGACTAGACATTTAATTGTAATAAAAATAAAACAAGTTAATCTATTTGTTTAGAGTTTAGAGTGTGTACAGACAGAGATATATACTAATGTTTTTTTATTTTATTGATTTGGAATTGGATTTTACATATTGGTCATTGAGTCATTGGTTAAACCTTTCTAATAAAATAATGAAGATTTTAAAGGAAACTCGCCATAAAAGTTTGAAAGGGGCTGCAGTTGTTTTTTCTTTGTTCCCTATACATATAAATGTACAGAGAAAAATATACAGAGAAAAAAAAGGAATTAAGTAAAAGTTTGTTGTATTCGTATTCGTATTGATATTGGTGTAGAAATGAGAAATGATTACTGGATATTCATTCGACTTTGGTGGTGGCAAAAGGGTAGGGCCAAAACTTATTTTGTATGCGTTTGAGTATTTAGAATTGACGCGAGGCAATTTATAGGCAAAAGTCAAGAGACTTGAGAGCAAAGAACAAAACCAGCCACACTGTTTTAATGCTAATATCCCTATTTCCATACAAGTATACCCATATTCACAGTCTTATCCTGAACTTTGATTAGTATATTATCTAATACACAGTATGTACGATATATGTATGTAAATATGTGTGTGTATATATTTTATGCTAACGTGCCTTTTCATTTGTTCATTTTCCCCCTCTATTTTGTTGTCATATCCGTATATTATGTACAGAGAATACAGAAGGAATTTCATTTTCGAGTTCGTACTACTCGTTGCTTCTTACACGGTAAAAGAATTAGGAATTAAGAATTTAGGAGGAAAGATTATGTGCCTGAATATACATATGATTAGGAGTAGGAAATTACAATTAACAGCCATAACTTTACTATTAAACTCTTTGTCCATGCTGAATAATGAATTTGTCTGTATTCGCTAGGTAATATCTTACTATAGGTATATATACAGATATATGACTGAGAGTGAGAGTACTGACGAGAGAGTCATGTCATAAAAGTTATAATACTGATGAAGTTATACATAATAAATGTGTTGAGAGTTGTATATTACACTGCAGACTATACAGACTGCAGAGAGAAATGAGAAATCAAAAGGAAAGAAAGGCAAGAAAAAAAAACACATTAAAAAAACTCCAGTCGATTCCAGTATCCAAAAGAACAAGGTCTGTATATTTTTTGTTTTTCCTTTCTGTATACCTACAATGTATGTTCGGCTGACTACTGATATGTTGTTGTTGTTGGTATGATGACTGGCTGGCTGGTGGTTTTACTTTTATGATGGGGAGTTGGGTCATAATCAAAAATGTTAATGTGTTGTGGTCAAGCAAAAATGCTACCTGGTTTCTTCGCAAGTACTCTTTTCATTTTCATCATATATATATATATACATTCTTATAATAAGGCATTAAAATGTTAGATGTTGGACGAGGTTAGAATCTGAATTTATCTTAATATAATATTAAGTAGTTCAATGTACATTTTGTACATACAACCATCAACCTTTGTACTTTTCTACGATATATACATTTACATTAGATTCATACAATACACTCCAAAGGATTTTTATTACTATAAACGTCGAACTCTCGGTTTACTTTACTTTTACACTTTTACCTTCACACAATACATATCACAAGAAAATGAAATATGAAATTCTAGTCCAGCGACCGAGACGACGGAACGGACGACTCCGATGGACTTGTTCTTTATTTGACGTTTACCTATTATTTATTATATATATATATATTATTATTATATAAAAAATATTTTGAAAGAGAGATTGTTTTTTTTATTTATTTTTTTATGTACACACACATTACACATTATCCATGATTACATTGTGTTTTGCATATTTTATATATATTTGAGCTATTATAATAATATTTTATGACCGTCCACGCCTTCCATTTCATTTCATTTCCATTCATGTGCAGATTTCAAATGTGTTTTTGTGTTTTGTATATATTTCTACACTCGTAAACCAAATATATGATATATATTGACAGTTAAGATGGAGAGTCTGTATGATTATATTATATAAAACATCTTATCTTTATCTTATCTTTAATTAAATTAACTCTGTCAAAAACGTTTCTTTTTTTTCCTTTTAGTATTCAGTAGTATATTCACTATATCTGTTTATGATTATAAAAGAAACGATTTGAATTTATATTACACAAGAATCAAATACATTATTACCATATTATTATTAAATTATTTTTATATTCCGTGTAATGATATATTTTTTTTATGCGTATATATACACAGAATACCGAACCATTATAGAATAGCTTTTCCGCTGAACGAACTGGTGTCTGCAATTCTGTTGATATGAAGTCCTCCGCATTGGAATGTCAAATGTCATTGTGACTGCGACTTTGTATATGTCAAAGTTTGTGTTTGTGTTTGTGTGGTGATTATAAACGTTGAACTTCAAGTTCAAAATCCACTGAATTAAAATTAAAATGACCAGTAAAAAAGTATGTCGTAAAAAAAAAGTAGGCAATTGCATACAGATTCCAGATTTAAGTACCCGAGTAATGAGAGAGTACAATATTTCTGTACATTTTTCTGAATGAAAGTTTTTCCATCATATAACATTTTATCATCCGCCTTTTAGTCTCTCTCTGATTGAGCTGGAAATGTGTGAGATTGAACGAAATAATGAATGGCGAATTTTTTTTTACTTGTCTACGACAGAGAGAGAGAGAGAATTTGTGCTATTAGCTCTTTTTCCTATGGAGAAGGAGGAGAGAAAAAAAAAAGAGTTAAGTAAGTGTAAAAGTGGAGGGAAGGAAATAATGTGTAAAATTGTGTCTATTGAATATTGAATGAATGCAAATTGCTCATTTGGAGCTCCGGCTACGCAATTTCCTATATCTATGCAGTTTGCCCCGTAGAATCTCTTTCATTTGTATACACACACACACTATCGCATCTTTGAATTTTTCTACACCCCTTTGGATGTAGAATTTTTCTTTACTGTTATAGACATATAGTATACATAGTATACATGAAGCTATATGTGTTACGTGCTTCATCCCATGAACTAAAGTCTTTTTTCTTCCTTCTGTCCATATATTACCATTGTCGTCTTCACACACAAAAAAACTCCAGATTCTGTTTCAGTTTGAGAAACTTTTTTTTTTTTTTTTTCGTTTCGTTTCGCAGAGTATAATGTGTAATGTAATGTAATGGGCACGAGAGAGAGAGAGAGAGAGTAAGCGTATTAGTGTGAGGCATATAAACCTTTAAACTAATGTAGTAAAAAAAACTGTCATTCCATTCACCCTCTAACACTCTCGTGCGTATACGAATTGCGAGACCATCTTATATATAATATATAAGTATTATTAACGTACGAACTGCCCTCAATGGTTCATATCGTATATCTGGTATTCAATACATACAGATATCGGTGTGTAAATTTATACACGAGTTACGAGAGAGAGGATCCAAGTCCAACCCACCAATGTCGATATATTTCTTGAGACTACTAATAGTTAATACGTAATACTGAGAAGCAAGTAAACTATGGGGAAACAAGCAAATGGGTAACTTACAAAGTGTTTACGTGAAAGGAATGATCAGTTTTAATTTAGTTACTTAACTCTCTCCGACGACGATGGCTATATAGGTATACATACAGAATTACAGATACATATATACTCTGAATCTCCGACGAGGACGAGAACGACGAGAGATACTGATATTCCAAGAAAAACACCTCCATTGTATAGGTACATCTATCTAAACCTAAACTGTTGTATAAATTCATTCCTTTCCCGTCTCATAATCGTTTTTCATCTTGAGCTCTTCCTCTCACTCTTATCTACACACGGCTTTTGATTACGTGTGTGTGTGTGTAAGTCTGTAAGTGTATATTCGATATATCGTGGAGGGTGGGTTCCCTTTTTACAACTACAACTCACCCAGAAAACACGATCATTTAAACAGAATTAATTATTTGAGTCATTTCATTTTCATCGAAATTCAAATTTCAAATTTCAAAAGGTAATTAGATAATTAGTTGATGAGGATCACTTGGAAAATGACAATTACATAAATTCTTGTGCGTGTAACACACGTTTCTCTATAATATATACTCCATGGGAAAATGCATGAAAATTGGACAAGTTGGTTCTAGTACATATATTCCTTTTGTTTTATATAGCTGTGGGGACTGGCGTGTATGTAATTTGATATTATGATAAGTACTGATTAGAAATTACATATGGGGGATGCGTAAGGAGTATAATAATAAGGAGGAGTCTTCATTCTCATCTTGATATAGAGGTTTATTAGCATAATATTCAAAACATTCCTCGATATCCAGCGTAATGAAGTAGCTGCTGGGACTTGAGGGAAAATTACAATTTATTCAGTCATTAACTTTGCTTCTTCTTCTTCTTCTTTTCGTCGTCGTCGTCTTCGTCTTCGTCTTCTTTATCGTGTATTCCTTCATACAGACTCCTTCAGTTAAACACCACACATGCAATAAAATTCCGTACTTACTGTCGGATTAAAAAAAGTGTACGGTTTCTCTCTCCTTCGTAGCTCCTCCCATCCTATGTTTTTGAAATGGACAAGGATTCCTAAATCTATCCTTGGAGGCTTCTACTTTATTTAATCCGACAGTACTTATACTTTTATTTTGTCAAGAATTTCCACGCTGTTCATTCAACAGTTTAAACTGTGTATAGAATGCGAGGAAATTAAGGAAAACAATTGCATGTACATAAATGTGGAATTTTAAGTTTAAGAATTTAAGATTATCATAATTGGGATTATTATTTTTGAATAGACAAATATATATATATATATGCGGGCATTTAAATCCTCTAAAACCTCTAAAACATGACAAGACATGTATATTATATGTAATATGTATATATGAACAGATAAAACTTGGAGCACAGTAATGTACGCATAATACTAAATATCATTCAATGACATTTGACCATGCTCGAGTCAAAATTAATGACAGTCATAATGATAATGAGTGTACAATAAGTATTTTGAATAATACAGAGTTATTGGTCGTTGATATAGTTGATAGTATTTAAAAATTGAAGGCTCTACAGAGTCTATAGAATAATAATCATAAAATTATGACATTTAAGTTTGTTTTTTTTAATATTATTTATGAGGATGTACAAACAAGTGACAAACTTTACACACATGCAGCGTAAAGCGTAATGAGATGTAATTTTTTTAAGTTTGAATTTGAATGCCTATATCAACGATTTTGATTTTATTTAAGAAAAAGAATGGATAATAATATAATTCAGAACTGCCATTAATTTTACTGTATTGTATGTATAAATACATAGGACATTGGATATATGGTAAGTTTTCCATATCCATATCGGGCATATAGTTCCTCACCAGTGTCTATCAGTCTATATAATTTAAAATTCCTCCTCATCAGTTTTTTTCATTATCATAATATTTGTTCAACTCCCAAGTAAGTTGAACAAGAATACGATTTGAATATGTATATTTTATACGATAATACAATTTATACAATATCAAAGTAGAGAGATATTAATATTAATATTATAATAATCATAATTTGTACCATTACAATTACAGGTAGTAAGTTTGCTCGTCCTTATCGTACAGTTATTCTCTCATTTTTGCTCTTCAAATTTCTCTGAAATAAATTATGTTTTGTGAACTGTGCATCATACTCAGAAAACCCTAGTGAAAAATTTATAATACTAATAATTAATAAATAATTATAATTACTAAATACACACATTGTTATTATTATAATCCGGTGACAGGCCATGCAGTTTAAATTTTAAAGTTGTATTTGATTATGTCCGCAATGGATATGTATATTAATAGTGACGACGTTAGTGAGGTTGAGAACGAACGCATTGAGGATGAAAGAGGTTTGGAATTAGAATTTAGAATTACAATTAGAGTGTAAGTACTTATATACAGGATTAAAAAAAATTGAAATGAGAACCAGAATGAGGATGTGGAAATGTGTGTGTGTGGACATGGACATGACAATACAACCAATGGAGAATTTTTAATTTGTTTTTTTTCTTTCTCTTTTTCTCTCTTTTTTGATTCTTCTTCCTTTTCATCCTTTAGAAACATATGTAAAATATAAAATGTGTATACTTTTATACTTATGTCTGTGTGTGTATTTTTTTGTATGCAATGTTTTCATCTTTGGGTTTTTTTTCCATTCTGTTTTGAATTGCAGTCAAACCGGAATCCTTAGCTGCAGCCGCATCCAGTCTCACCAACAATATCAACACGAGCATTGGAAATGCCTTACTCAATTTAGCATCCCTGGGAAACCTCGGGAATCTTGCAGCCCTTCAACAATCCATCCCCAATCTCATGTCATCTAATGGCAACGGCAATGGAAATGTCCTTTCAAATCCTCTTAATAATAATAATAATAATATAAATACTAGTACAATTAGTTCAAATATAAATAGTCATCAAAATCAAGTACTACTACAGCAACAACAACAACAACATAGCAACAATAATAGTAATAGTACAGCGGCGTCGGTGTCGGCCATGACTGCTTTAGTAGCACAAGCGACTACTAGTGGGACTGGAACCGGAAATCCATACAATTTACCTTTAAATCTAACAAACTCAAATTCCAATGCCAATAATTCTCCAAATAATAGCAGCAGTAGCAATGGGAATGGGAATAATGGCAGCAACAATAGTAATAATAATCCAATGAATAATGTTGCTCTCGCAAGTTCTCATCTAGCCCAATTCATTAGTCAACAGAATCTAACGAACAATTTCCTTACAAATAATATCGGGAATGCTGGGAATACTCCAGTACCTGGTGGTGGCAATGGCAATGGAAATGGTGGTCAAATGCCTCAATTGATATTAGCAAGTGGACAAATAATTCAAGGAATACAAGGTGCCCAAATACTCATTCCAACTCAACAAGGTAATATTTCAATATCTATATATTCTATTACAATTAATTAAATTTAAATTATGTCCTTCCCCAGAATTCTCATACATATATATAATATATGAAAACGAATGATGGCTCCTTTAATTTTAGGCTTTGAATTTCACATTTCACGCATATGCATTCGTTGAATGTGTTTTATAATAATAATATTAAATAAATCTTTCTCATCATACATGTATTGTACATAGGTAACTATATTGTCGATGGATAATCAATCATGCAATATTTCCCTTGTATATACAGTTCTAGAATATGAATAATTTCAGATTGTTTCTCGGTAATATGTGGATGTGGATTTGTGAATATGAATATGCAAAAGTATAAGTATAATATGTAATTGTGATATATTCAAAGGAAGAGAGAACATACATATACATGTTCTTTGTAGAATGTGAATGTGTGTACGTGCGGCATGTTGAGATAATTATTAGTTGTTCAGACATGGCCACCATTTGAGAATTTATAGCACAGTTCCCCTCTTGTGTAAATTTGAAACTTGTCCTTTCATCATCATCATCATCATCATATTTATGTAGATTATTATAGATGTGTACATTTGTACATGTATTTATTTGAATTCAAATTGTGAACAATTTCAACTAATATCCACATTCACAATATTCACACATGCAAGTGTTCAGCATATTATATAGGTTGAGAACTCTCTGCGAACTAGACTGATTATGTTGAGTTTGTGTGTATATATATTTTAAAGTGTGGAAGATGAGTAGGGGAAAGGAGCGATGGAGAGAGAGAGAGAGAGAGAGGAATGAGCTCATGTATGTACAAGTCAGAGGCCAATCAATAGTCATAATTATAGAGTAAAAGTCATTCACAATAATTATCAAAGTAATTTTATCCCTGAACAGTCTCTACAGTCCTCATCACATGAGCTCACCGTATAAGTAATCCGTACCAATAATCATTAATTCAATTACTACCACTGTACTCTCTCTCTCCGCTACAATATTCACAATTATCATTATGCAATTATATACATTCATATTTTATTAGACGAGTCTGCCTACTCGTTCGTGTAGGGCCTGAGAGTCCAGTCCAATAGGATACATAATACATTGAAAGTGTATAGTAATGTGAGAAGAGGGAGAGAGAAGAGCGAGAACGATCTTTCTCCACTTTCAATATATCTCGAGGAACCGTCCCAATTTTCTCACTATTACACACTTTCCCTGGACTTTTTAGAGTATATTTTCCATGTACATTCACCATGTTCCATGTGCATTGGGCATACAGAACTGAATGGGGAAACAGACCACCTAGAATTGTTTTAAATTTTGCATTTCTTTTCTCTTCCGAACTTTGAACTAACATTTGTTTTTTTTTGTTTGTTTTACCCCAGGACTCATGACACAAACAATTCTGACGATTCCATTGAATCAACCGTGTTCTCCATCAACAAATGCGTATCCACCTGTAAGTTCGCCTCACCTTCCTTCACATCCTCACCATGGGAGCAGTTCAAATAGTGGTCATCATCATGGTCATGGTCATCATGGAGGAAGAGGACATCCCATTTCTCCACCTGTAGCCCCCGTAAGTGTTTCACTTCACAATCAGTCAAGTCATTTTAAGTGTGTACAAATTGAAAATGAAGAAGAAAGCGTGCAAGTCAAGATTTAATATGAGCCCTTTTTATTATTATTGTTATTTTGAACAGACTGTCCCCTCTGCTAGTCCAGATTTTTCGGATCACCCGAGTGCTCTTCCTACCTCTCATCTAAATCTTGGTTCACATTCAGTTAGTCAACAAATGGGTGCTCAGATTCCTAGGGTAAATTATTTTTGTACTTTACTTTAATTATGTACATATACATTTGCTTTGACATTCATCAGTTTAAACTTTGAGAACATTGAAATAAATAATCGTGGTTCATTATTTTTAATTTAAGAATTTGACTGTCCACTCACAGATTCAAGAGAAACTCCTCTCGAGTGAACATCGGAGTAGTTTGAATGGAGCTCGTAATGTGAATGGACGTCGGGAAAGTAATACCGTGACGACCAATGGAGGTTTGAGTATTTCCACACTCTGTCCAACCTCAAAAATGAGTCCATGCAGTAGCAGTCCAGATAGTGACAAATTCTCGGATACCGGTACAACTTTTTTTTTTTTTTTTTTTTTACATTGAATCCGCAGTCAAAACCAATCTCATAACTGTGCTCAAATGTATATATACATACTGCAAACACACACAAATTATGTGTATGTACTATATATATAAAGTTAATGGAGAGATAAAGATCAGCCAAATGAAAACCTCGTCTAAATCGGGATGCATATATATTAATTATAAATCTATATATGTACATGCTTTTGAATTATCCATTTAAAATCGTCGACAAGCAGTGTGGATGGAGTATGGAGATTGTGGATTGCCTGATAATTTGCATTAGTAATTAGGAATTAGTAATTAGTCCAGCTACAACTATATGACTGCTTTTAGAACGTAGCCAAATTCCGAAATTCCGAATTACAATATCTATAATAAATATGGTATGCATTCCATGTAGGTGAGTATATCGTTTGTCATCTCCCAAATATATGCACAGAACGAAAGAACCAGGACCAGAATTAGAGAGAGAGAGAGAGAGAGAGAGAGAGAGATAGAGATCGATAAGTAGGCTTGCAGTGTACAAAATATAAAGTGTAGAGAAGGGAAATGATAATTTATATTTAGGTGTATGTATGTGTATGTGTATATGCATTCAATATATAATGCAGCCAGAAGGAGAGAGAGAGAGAAGTTTGCTGATAAAATGACTGGTAGTAGGTTGCATGGAATGCATAAATTCTGTGTTCTTCCCATCTCCAATGTGTGTATGTAATGTGCTGTAATGTGCTAATTAGCTATGCATAGAAATAATGAATAGGAAGAAGAGAGAGAGACTCCTCTCGTCCGCGTCCTTTCATTCTTCTCGAGTTTACAGGCAGTGAGTGAGTGAGAGGAGAGAGAGAGAGAGAGAGAGAGAGAGAGAAAGAGGGAATCCATAGTACCAGAACCAGATGAAATGAGATGAGAGAGAAAGCATGGAGAAATACATGGGGCAGAGGTCTCTTTTTCCTATGTAATTAATGTCGCCATGGCCAGAGCCTTTGCCTTTGCACATTTCACCCTTTCACCATCTCCATCGCTGTTCATTATACATTTTCCATACCTACCGATTCTACCACCTACTATTGTCATCATACTTCATACATATTATTATGCATTATAGTTTATACCTACATACCTATGCATATTTGCATATGCATGGAGTAATGGACGTCTATCAAATTCTGTATTCTATATATATATTTCCCATGTCACTTTGTGTACAGTTATTTGTAGAAAAGATATAGGGAGTTGAGGAGAGCTCAATGCCCACTGTCCATGTGCATATATTCAAATGAGAAATGAGAGGACACATGTCATTGTCATTTGCATTGACTACTTTGAAATTTCCATTTTATTGTGAATTGTATACGTAAAGTTCATGGTTAATTACGGTTTCAGTGGGTCGTGTCATATATATATATGAAAGAGAAAGTAAATCATGAAAGAGAATCTCTATCGGGGAAATGTAGTTGTTGGTTAATGTGGTAAAAAGTACATACGCGCGTGTGTGTTTTATTGCAAGAATAATGAGATGAATTTTGATGAGAATAGTGATGATAATTGTTTTGATAAATTCCATGAACTATAGTTGTTATTTTATTCATAGGAATTTGGATCTATGTATAAAATGTATAAAATGTAGAATATTTAGAATTGTGTGTTAATTTGTATGTGTTCATTTTCAATGCATTTATATCGTACATATATAGATGATTTGAATATGGATGGGACCAACATTGACGGCATCAATCTGGATGAAATCAAAGAGTTTGCCAAAGCCTTCAAACTCCGACGGCTTTCTCTTGGCCTGACACAAACTCAAGTTGGTCAAGCGCTCTCTGTCACTGAAGGACCTGCTTACAGTCAATCTGCTATTTGCAGGTAAACATGAAGCTGTTTTTTTTTGTTGTTTGTGTATACTCTTTATAGTTTTATACATAGTTTGATGTTCGTTAGCCAGTTAGTTGGTATTCTGTAGTATTTATATATATATATATTTATATGATTGTATCAAAATTGTAGGTGCATATATACTTTTCAAAAGCCGCCTCATTACTCATTACTTTGTTTCATCTCTTCGCATCTCATCTCTATAAATTTCATTTCATTTTATATAATATAGAATACAAAATGTACAAAGGACAATAATGTTATATATATAAATATAGATGTATTGAAGAAATTGCTCAATCTGCTAATATATGCTTTGTATCTATATATTTCTATTTCTATCTATATTATGGACATTTACATATATATATATATATAAATGTAGTCGAATGTCCTTGTGGTGGTTTCACTACCATATATAGGCATAAGTTACCTAATTAAATTTGTATGCAATGTTTGTCTAACTTTTTTTTTCAACTGTGACGCTTTAGGCTTTTGTTTTTTTTTTCTTCTTACATACATGTATATATAATTTTTGAAAACTGACCAATGAATGTACATTTAAAATCCCTTTTTGTGTTTTGAAGGAGAAGTTTACATTTTGACATTTTATATTTTGACATTTTCATTTTTGTTCATGACATGTAATTATAATATATATAATTACAAACATTCAAAATGCATCAGTTTCCATTTCCCAAAGTGGAATTTCATATAAACGTGTGTGTGTGTTTGTTCTAATTTTCTCTGTCATTCTCTTTTATGATTGTTGTACCCCTACTGAGATTTGACTTTTTTTTAAGTCTTTGTATAGCGTTTTGACTTCCAGCCATCCAGCAGTCACCATCACCGACACATAAAACATTGAACATGTCACCACTCATTACTGAATAGAAAACCACTCTTGTATAAGTACTGGACTTTTAAACCCGTTTTTTAAAGAGTACACACACACACACGGTGCATACGAGTATGAAATTACTCTGCAAAAATCAATGATCTACTTGTAAATAAAGTTACGTTACATTGTGGTTTTGAGTGAGAGTGAAAGAGAGAGAGAGAGAAAGTTAATGGAACGATTAGGAATACATTAAAGTGACTTTTTATTTACTAGATTTTATAATTTACTCCTAGATCATATCAAAAGTATTTACTATATTTACTGTGGCTATAATATACAATTTTAATTACTCATTGCTTTTAGTTCAAGTACTTTGAATCCATCCCTCTCATTCATTATGCATATATTTATGTGTAACTGTGAAAATGAACAGCTGTTCTGTCTCTCCATATATAACCCCAGTTTATATAGAAAGTATACATTTTTTGATACTTTATTGTCATCAGAATCTAGTATCCATCATCTTGCATGTTATATAAGTTATAACAGATCATAGTTTTTTAGCTAATATCTGTAGATTATTAGATAGTTTTTTTGACAGGCTTTCACCCATGACTTAGTTGTACATATGTACATACAATATACTTGAGACATGATTTTGGTTTGACTTAAAGTGTATAGATTCTGCGTCGTACGTTAATAGCAGTGGAATATATATGACTCTCGTAAATAATATCAGTCATTATATTAATAAGTCATAAAACACATTCGTACATTGTAGTTTCATGACTCATGATTGCAATATTCATTCGGAAATGACACACAAAAGTACTAGAGAAACAGCTAAAAGCATAGATAATTTTTTATCCGTGAAAAGTTCAATGTTTAAGTACATACCTATGGACACACATAGGACATTTTAACTTAATATAGATTCTTTTACTTATGCTTATAAAGGACTTTTCTACTTCTCACCCTGAATCGGATCCAGGGGAATTTTTCTAATCCCTTTAATCAGGTTTCTTATAGTTGTGAATATAGTTAATGTGTGTAGACGTGTGGAAATGAACTTTGAAGGCTGCAGATACAGCCACCACAATTGCGGTAAAATGGCAAAGAAAATTTGCTGACATGTAAATTTGCATATGGATCATATTTTAATTTTCTTGGTTTTTTCCTGTAGTTAAGGATTTTTCCTAAACTATTACAGATTTTTTCAGCAAATTTGCTTTTTTTTTTACCTGACCGGTTGGTTGGTAACCCTTCAAAATTTTGACTTTTTTGAAAAAAAGTTCTAAATTTTGATGTTTTTTTTTGAAGCAAATTTGCTGCATATGAAAATATTTTACAGGCATGAGGGAAAATGTTGACTCCCTTCAAGAAGTTGGCCGCGCCCTCAAATGACGAAGCATTTGTGCTGAAACAACATTTGTCTTTACATTGTCAATGTCCCTAAGAAAATGAGTACTGGAGCACTTATGCTTCATGTCAACAAATTAGTACTTCAGCATTTCTGCTTGAATACGGTTCTTACTATTTCAGCATTTCTGCTTGTATTTATATAAAACAAAATGTAAACATTTATAAGCAAAAATGTTGAAGTCTGAACTTGTTGAAGCAAAATAGACGCTTAGCTGTCATGAGGCTGATTGTCAATATTTTTGTAAATTCAGCCGCAAAACCAAACTTTTTGGTCTCAAAGCGGGAGCTAAATTGCTGGTTTTGAGGCCAAAAATTTTGTTTAAGGGCTAAATTTAAAACAATCTGAAATTTGCTTCATAGGGCTTGTCGCCAAATAGTGTGTCCGAATTAACCTAAGCAAATTTGCTTTGTACGCAAAAATGCTTTATCATGTGGGGGCGTGGCCAACTTCTGATTTGCCACCATGCCATATAAAGCAAATTTGCTTAAAAAATAAATCAAAATTTTGAAAAGTGACCAAAGGGTTAGGTCAAACAATCAAAAACATGTTTTTTTAACCGAATTTGCTGTAACGTTAAAATCCCATATCAAATTTCATCTGATGTACAGCAAAATTGCTACCATCTCGACCAAAAGTGCTGAAAAATCAAACATGTTCGATATGTCAGCAAACTTACCAATTTACCACAATTGTGGTCGCTGTATTTGCAGCTATGGGTGAAAAGATTCAGACATCATTCTACATTTAAGAATTATAATGGGTTTTAGGGGCTACGAGCATTTAACTGTTTAACTGGGCAAATACAATACTATAGAGAATTGGAGATTAAAGTAAAAATGTTTTGAGTGCTGAGTATGAGAAATGTTTTTTGTTTTGCCTCTAAAATCTGGAGCTGTTTCTTGGGATTTTTGGAATGCTTGATTTGTTTTGAAATTAAATTAAAGTGTATGTGTGTGTACTTGTTGTTTTTTGTGTGTATAGTTGACTTTTTTTTTACAAATTAAATTATATATATATATATTTACTATAATGATATGATATTTTGAACTTGATTAAAAGTGCCCTGGCGTACCAACTGGCGAATCAGTCTCACAGTCTATCTAACCGTAGCATCCAACCGCCGCATTCATCCATGTATGTCGATTTCGATCAAACATATTATATATTTTGTATATAATTAAATCATTTAACCATTCATTCAACCATTCATAATAATACTTATATGTATCTATTTAAAAAAAACAAACAAAGTTATACACATAACTTTAATATTTTGATTCAGTTCAGTTCAATTCTCACTCTATATTCTATATATATATATTTTTTTTGCCACTTTTTTTTTCTCCATACAATACAATACAATATATTTATCAGTGAGAGCCATTTACTTGCTGTAATCAATTATTATAATATTATAATAATAATATATTATTTACGTAAGTACGATTTTTAGTACCCATTAGTTTATTATTCTTAACGTATTTGTCCATAGACTATATCATATTAATATAGAAAATTTTTAACAAAGAAAAAAACAACCTCTCTATATATATATATACCATTACAAAGGCCAGAGCACTGTTCAAAGTATGATATGATTTGTAATTTTTTTAACTTGCGTCTTTCTTGTACCTTTTTGTATTTTGTACGTATTCCTATTGTTTTTTTCTTCAATAATTATTATAATCCATAATAATTTATACTTATAGTCCTTTTGCTACTAAGTTTCATTTTCCAAAGTTTTTAACTTTTTTTCTTGTCACACTCCGATTCCAACTATATAGTCACTGATGAGAATTTTCAGTTGATATTCTTTGCATTACACACCTTTCATATCTCTTTTACAATATAAATAGTTCCCTTCGATTTCACACTGTATATATATTTTTTTGCATTACAGCATTTCGTGGTCTATCTGTTTTCTATCTCTAATGCTTTTCTAATGTAATGACTTTTCTTCCAATATAATTATGAACTAACACTTTTGAGTTTTTGCCAGTTTTACAACCACCATTTCTAATTTCCTTATGCAGGAAATCATCATTTCTGATAATTCCCTTTGACTTAATTCACGTTATTATATATTTTGTGCTGTGTGCTGTCTCTAATTCTCATAGACAGTTATAAATTTTGAGTCGATTAAATATACTAATTATTATTTACACATTTATTTACATTTTCCTTTCTTGCAAATTCCCCCTATATATAGCCGTCTCTGTATATTAGTATAGATACCTATTTAATTGTAGTATGTATTACTTAATTATGATTATTATTGTAATCGTTAATAATTATTATTGTACTGCCTGTCATTTCCATTGGGAATATTCTATATATATTTTTTTTATTTCTAATTCTGCTGTTCATGGCAATATAATTATGGCAATGGCTACTATATATTTTCATTTAATATAATATTGGGACTTGGATTGAATTGAAATTGAAATTATATTTAAACGGAATAATATTACTTATATAAAATGGATTTTTGGTTCATGTGTAATGTTTTGTATCGAAATAATCATTTGAATTCTAAAATTGGATTTGCTGAATTATTTCTGGATTTATATATGATATGAGTATTGTTTTTGGCATGATTTTTTCCACTGTGAAACCCTGTATCCATATTATATTTGTTATTCTCTTGTATACAATGTACATGTATATAAAGTAAATAGGTCACATTATGTCCACACATGATAGTAATTAGCACATAATTACATTGAATTGTCCTCGTCATCACGTTATTGACGATGAGTAACTTAATAATAAAATGTCTGTTTGTTTTGTGAAATTGCATTTGTGTAGGTTTGAAAAGCTAGACATCACGCCTAAATCTGCCATTAAAATCCAGCCTGTTCTCGAGAAATGGATGAAAGATGCTGAGGTTCGATATAAAAATGGACTTCAAGGTATTTCAAGTAAATAATTTTCATTTCTACTTTTGAGTAAACCTTTCGCTATCATGTCTCAACAACCAATATTATACCTAGATATTTCATTTTCATTTGTATTCTCTATAGTGAATGATTTTGTGGGTATGGAACCATCAAAGAAGAGGAAACGACGAACGTCTTTCACTCCTCAAGCCCTTGAGATCGTGAGCATAAATAAATAATATATAGAAAAAAGAACAAATGATTGACACTTTTCCACTTCCACTAATCTCATTTTATTTTTCTAATTAATCTCTCTATTTAATTTTTAGCTCAATACACATTTTGAACGAAACACTCATCCCTCAGGTAATAATTATATACAATGAATCATTGCCTAATGAAAATTGTACATTAGGATTTTATCACAGCTCCAGCTGGACTTTCTCTCTCGCATTGAATTTTCTCTCCACACACAAAGGGAAAGTCGTGCGGATTTGTATTATGTAAATGAATAGATTGCACTGTGCGTTTGTTTGGCTTGTTTAGAGTAATAAAGAATGAAAAGGGAGCAGAAGAGGCGGATTGTTTCAGTTTTTCGCTGAGCATGCAATTTAAAATTCGTGAGAGTTAATTGTTAATTGGTAGTGGATAGGATGGAGAGATAGAAGGGATATTTAATAGAAAGAGAGAGATAGAGAGAGAGAAAAGGAGAAGAACTGGAGAAGGAAAATTCTCCCTCTCTTTTTCCATGATCCATGGCATGGTATGGGCAATAAGTTAAATTACAGGAAAAACGTCTAGCTGCTATTCTGGCTATGAAAGTCTCTACATATAAATATACTGTTTGCTTATGTTTGCTTAGCCTGGACGTTTGTTTAGAAATTCACATTCGTAAATGCAAATGTGTTTACACATTATAGATTTCTCAATTTGCATCACAGTTTTCTACAGTTTGTATTTTAATTTCTCTCTGTCCTTGTTGTTTCCGTTCCGTTCCGTTCATTTGTTCGTTTGATAGTATATGTATATGCTTTTTTTTTAGTAAAGAGCTAGGAGCCAAAAACTAGATGTTAGAAATGAGGCGACAGAGAGAGAGAGAGAGAGACTTTGTAGAATGAATGATATATTATATGTACGTATTACGTATTACTTAGTGTGTGTGTGTATATGTATAGGTAATAGGTGTTATTATGTATACTCATGTTCAGTGAAGATTAGGTAGGTAGACTTTTGACTGAAAGTAGAAATCACATGAATGTATATGGTGTCTGAACAACTAATTAATTAATTACGTCGTACAATTTCCTTAATTAATTAATTTTATAATTGATTCCTTCGCTTAGTTTCACAACCCATATAGTATACAGATGTACTTACTGAGCACAAGCAAGAGAGAGAGTGAGAGAGAAAGAGAGAGGGAGAAAGTAAAAGTTGATCTGAATTCTCCATCTCTCGATGAGTGAACTCTAATGTGAAATGTTAAGTGGCCAGGGTTTGTGTTTCCCCATATACATATTATATTATATACAAACACATACGCAAAACGATGAATATATATTGTGTTTGTCTGTCATTTCACTCGTTGTAGTCTTTAGCATGTGAAAAGTTTGGACGTGGAGTGAGAAAATTGTTTTTAACTTAATCTAAACTGTGATATTAGAGGCAATTATTACACTACGGATTCTAGAGCAAATTACGAATACATACTTATATATATACCATTACGATTACGATTCCCAATTAAAAATATATGCAAGAGAGAAACGTCCAGCTTCCATGTGGTATATTTGTTGCATAACAATGCACAATTCAAATGAATAGTAAATATGCACAAAATGTACGATTTATACTAATTTTGCATGTTTATTATTTTGTTTAAAAGGTGCTGAAATCACAACATTGGCTCATCAATTGGGCTACGAACGAGAAGTAATAAGGATTTGGTTCTGCAACAAGCGACAAGCTCTCAAAAATACAATTCGCATCATGTCTAAAGATTAGACGAAAACAGTATAGAATTTTTATTGCGAATAAGTGGAAAAGTTTTTTCATATGACTTGATATTGAATTTGATATTACTACTGTCTTACGTATATACCTTTAACTCATATTCCTATTATGTACATAAATAAATGCTAGTAACACTTATTAATCCGTTAGTTTACTTTTAGTACCCATATAGGTATGTCTATGTGTAGTAAATTACTACTAGTAATAATGGATTGAACAAATGTTACTATGTGTAAATAGTAAACTATGGCTGGCTGATATCAGAAATCACTGTTTTTTCTGTATATCATATCAAGTCCTCTTACTTCTCCTGTCTACATTTTCTGTTATCTGTATGTATTATAAGTTATTACCTGCATATTTAAATTGTTTTGTCTGGAATAGTTTTTAGAAGATCAGAGGAGAGTGTAGATTTTTAGATTTTGTGTGGATATTTAAAAAATGTGGAAGTGTGTGTGTGGTAGAAAATACAGTAAACATAACGAATGAAGAGAGCTTTAAAAGTCGCAACACATATTATTATTTGAATATACTCTGATTAAATATCAATATAAAAAACTCACTTTAATGTACTCTACAAAAAAAGCATGTAGCATAAAAAATATAAAGCTATATAGCATAAAGTCTGTATAAAAAACCTTTTTTTGTTATGCTCTATATACAGATATATTTTGCTTTTTCACACATTCAATGTGATGTTGTCACAAATATAAAACACGTGAAAGACTTTTGTACGTATTTTGGGGTAGATTGTGAATATATATAGGCTTTACGTTTTACGCAAGGGAAAGTTATTTATGTGTGTACAGTGTACACTGTTTATCAGTAAATGGATATTATTAAAATACACTAATCGCATAAAATCATTCTTAAAAAGCACTTGAATTTTTTGAGCTTTTATAAAAACTACATGTAATAAATTATTTAGAATATGATAGGGAGAATAATGAACACGAAATAATATTATTATTTACTATTACCTATAATAATTATTAATAAATTAACTATAGTGCAGTAACTTAAAAGTTAGTTTTAGAGTGTTGTATTCTAAGGGTAAAATATTTTAGAGTAATAATCTCTACCATCTTTATAAGCACAAAGTAGAATACAGTACAATTTTAATTATTGTACAAAAAATACAATTAAAGTACACATGATGAATATAATAGGAGTACATCCACTTTGACGTAGGTATTTATTATATAAGTTGTCAACCAAAGGATTTGTACTTTACCACTTACAAAAAAAACAGAACAACCTAAGAGAAAATGTGCGATAATAGCTTGTAGAAAGTTTCTTGTATATATATAGAAACGATTGCTGTAATTTAAGGAATTACATGTTTTTTTTCTTGTTCGGCATAATACAGAGTAGTAGCAATTAACACAACATAAAGAAAGAAGAAAGACAAAGTATCTATATATAGTGTGTGTATATGGTGAATAGCGTTAAATGCATAATATCTGTAGAAAATTTAATTTATTGGTATTTAAAGAAAAAAGCATCACATTAAAAAAAGTATATAAACTTGAATATTCTACAATTTAGAATATTTTTACTTTATAAATTATGATTGCAAACCTTGTAATTGTATTTAATTAAAAGTGATTCTGTTTAGTGTACGACCTACGGTTTTCGATGATAGCAATACAACATAGCAACAGTACTGTATGAAAAAATATGAGACACGTATACTTATTAAATATTAAATTATGAAATATATTGTAAACTGTATAAACAAAAACAAAAGTAGACGCTTGCTAATGAATGCAATCGGCAAAACCGATATAATGTAATTAAATATAAATAACAATAAAAATAACATGATAATGAACAAATTCCATGCAAATCCCTACATGTGGATTTCGTCACAGGAGAAAACTGAAAAGTTTCTGACGAGTTTTATTCGACCTTCTGAGTCATTTTTCATGCGTTTGTATCTGTAGCGAACATAAAAACACTTTAATTTCATTTAAAATTAAAACTGTTGATGTGTAGGTACTTCCGAAGGTCCAGTGCTCAATTAACATTAAAAAGGATGTTGATGAAGAGGAAAGAATTTAAGTAGATATAAAGCATCAAGGTTTGAAAAATCCATAACTTAATATTAATATTTAATCAAGAGTAATGGAAAAACGTTCTGATTTGAGTTCACGATCCCCATGAACTTTCATTGTCTACTCGGAAACTGGTATTAGATTTTGTGTCTGAAATTCAGACTGTGTTCGAATGTACGTAGATTTCTACGGAATGCATATTCATACCAAAGCTTAACCGTTGTAGTGAATAAGTATAGTCACCTACAAACATACATTCAACTGCCAAACTGAAATTCAAATCTAATGATCAAACTCTTACTTAATTAATTAGTCAATTAACTTGAATTGATTACACACTGCTGTAAAACTTGTGCCCTACTCTCAAAATCTCAAAATTGCCTCGAGCAAAATCTCATCTGATGCTTATCAATATAAAATGAGATATTCATTTCAAGCACATGTAAGTTGGGAACTTGAAAGGGTTACTCGGATCGTTTCTCATCCATTTCATTATCCTTTCTCGGTTTTAACTTGAAACTTTAAATGCATAAATAGACTTGTGAATTTTCCCTGAAGGCCATTTATGGTTACTTTTTTGAGGAGAATCTTGAGAAAACATTCGGGGAACTGCACACACACATGAATCAAATTACAGAACATTTATCTGTATTTTAATAGGAACATTATACATGTAATCATCCTAGAATTCTTCGATGAATCTTCAAAACGGATAATGAAAGCAAAAATAAAAGATATATTTGAAATATGATACTTTGTTTTTCAAAGACATCCTAATTTAGAGTCCAACGATTGACTTTTACGTTTGCTAAGAAACTCCGAGGATTTTAACATCAGAAATACAAAACTGAAACACAATTATTGTGTCACAATATGCTTAGGATTTTCTCCTCTACACGATAGGATAATCGAGAACAGAGTGAAAATAATTATTTGTCTACTTTATTATCCTATCGCGTAGAGGAGAAAATTCTAAGCATATTATGTATCAATTTTGTATCTCTAAAGTTAAAATCCTCGGAGTTTCTTAACAAACGGACAAGTCAATCGTTGGACTCGAGGAAGCTGGAAAAGAGAAAAGTCTCACAGAATATTTCTCCTACAAGAATGAAAATCTCTTTAAGATAATATCTCTTCAGTGCCTGACGTCATAAAACCTGACTATATGCATATAGCAATTGAGGCTATAGTCATATAAAGTGTCCAAGTTTGAGTGACGTCAGAGA
>JAIUND010001841.1:0-29574 GCA_034699125.1 Gisinianus flammeolus | reverse complement strand
ACAATGCCAAAGTTGTAAAATTTACAGTTTTTACACCTATAAGCGGATATAGAGAAATAGAATTCTTTGCTTATATTGTAGATATCTACAGATACATACTTTTCAAGTTTCAATTCACGGAACACACACACACACACACAGAATCTATTCAGCTTTCAATATCCATTCCATTGCTAAGATACACACACATCTACATTTATACCCAGAGTAAAGCATGGCAGCAGAGTAGATTGTAAAATATATCTGTTCTGTAGAAAACGGAGAGGCAGAAGAGAGTATCAGCATTGGAAATGGAACTCAGCGGGTGTGTGGACGATGAGCGATTGAACATGAATCCGATATCCAGCTTCCGCTGTAATTTACTACATGTTACCATATATTTCTCATTAAACTTAACCTCTTAAGGTACATTTCCCTCTCTAAATAGTTTTTCAATTGGAAATCCCAATTTAGGCAAGTCTGATCATTTTTTATCATAATTTTACTCTTTTACCCATAACCATAAGGCAGGAAATCATTTCCTCGCCTCTGAAAATACCCGCAACAAAACAAATTCAATAGCATTCAAAATATTTTGAGATGGTGAAGCGGAAGCTTTATAGAAATATGCTAAAATCAAACTCATTTATTTCCCTCCATCATCATAATTCCATATGTGCGGAGACGGACTCTCAAGTCCCAAATCCCAATTTTGATGATCATATATCGTACATATAATCTGACAATGTGTACATATAAGTGATAATAATAAGTATATAAACCCCAAAATGAATTATTCCAAATCCCAAATCCTAAACTTTCACTATGTGTATTACTTTTTATCAACATCCTCATTTTCCTCATTCCCATATTCATAATATCGTACAATACAAGTTGATTTTTCTTTTTCTTTTTTTTTCATTACTTTACGACCATACGAATTTATTATCATTTCCCTTCAAGTAATTCATCATTCATTGCTCATCATCAACTCTTGTTGAATTACAGGTACAGTGAAATTGAAAAATACTGATGAAATTGTTGGGGATTGGAGAGAAAGAGAGAGAGAGAGAGAGAGAATAGAATAAATATTATGAAATAAAACGAAATGAATCTCCTTTGTCATCCCCGACGAGCACCTTGATTTTGTGTTTATGTTTGCGTTTGCATTTGCGTTTGCAGTTTTGAGTTTTCTAGGAGAGAGACGACTCTCGTAAATAATAATTAATAATAAATGTGAATGGTTCAGACTTCAGAGAATTGAGAGAGTGCAGACGGGGTCGTCGTTTCTCTTAAATATTGGAGCATTTAGTTCGTGGGTGGTGAGAGGAAGAGAAAGAGAGAGAGAGAGAGAAGGAGAAGAAGAACATTCAATAGTTTTGTGCAATAATAAGAAAATTTCAGAATTTCATATATTCACGTGTAAAAGAAAGTTTTGGTAATCCAAGGTATTTAATTTAATGGTTCTCTCCCTCCTCTTGAATTGTCAAATGGGAATTACCTGTGTATATAGTCTTTTTCTCTGTCTCTTTCTCTTCCTTTCCCTCTTGGCATTCTCTCTCTCTCTCTCTCGGTGGCACTGTGACTTTCTATTTGAACTCCTTTTCCGTTTGCCTTTTAGAGTTCCCCTTGTGGACTCCCATTGGTGAGGGAGAGAATCAACTAAAGGGAGGAAAGATAAAAACAGACCCATCCAACTTTATCATAATGCCTTATGCTTTCCTCTTGTTCTCTCTCTCTCTCATTCTCTCTCTCTCTGTCTCCCTCTCCTTTCTCAAGCTTCTAATTCCCTTCCCAGTGACGTTTCATCCTTCTCCTTGTTCTTTTTTCTTGTTCCTTGTTCGCTGTTCTTGGAAATGTGGATGTACACGAGTTGACGACTCGTTTCAGGAGCTCTATCTGTGGAAAATACATGAGCGGGAATTTCTCTAGGTAGATGCAAACTCAGCTAACTTTGATATTATTATTATTACTATTGTTATTATTAGTATTAGTATTATGAGTGTGATTGTGAGTGTGAGGACTCGTCAGGAGTAACTTGAGTGGTTGTAACCAAATGAGAAATCAACTTGATTGATACTTTGATAACGGACATTACTCAATATTACACTCTAATTCACATCAATGCGGTCTCCAGTTCTCCATATGGATTTTTATGATAGTCATATCATAAATCGCTTGACTCATCCTCATCGTCATCAAGGAAATTGAACGCAATTGAGAGATCCACCAATGTTCAATGTACGAGATGAGAAACACTTGAGAATTTCCACATTTCCACATTCCCCTCAAACCCAACGTTTTTTTTTTTTTTAATTTTCTCCTCTGGTATTTTCACTAGCGTCAATTGTGTAGGAGTAAAAAAATCATGATATTTTTAGAAACATACATACAAAAATTGAGGACGTACACACATTTTGGATTTTCCGTATAGAAAAAATCAATGAGATTATTTTTATTTCATTTTCATTCAAAACTGTTCATTTTTCCTGTATTGGATTCAAGTAAGTATTCATTTCATATTGCTATTGCTATTGATATTCGTACATTTGATATGTCATGTCCGTGTGTATTTATGTTCAGTTATTTCCCATTCTATGACAATCAAATTCTAACTGCCACTGAAGGCGTTCCCATTTAAAACCTAAATATTTTTATGAATACAAAAAAAGCGAGAGGGAAACGAGGAAATGTAAAGGGAAAGGAAAGGGAATTTTATATCTCATATTCTTAGATGTTCCACGTTTCTAAATGTCAATGGTACCGATGACATTTTCTCCGAGTAAATGTCGTTGCCAAGAAACTGAGTGATATAGAAGTTGACGTGTGTCTCTGTCCGTGTGTATTGAATAGAATTAAAAGTCATTTGGTAGGTCTCGACTAGACGATACGATATGTCAATGTGAATACAGAATCCGCATATATAGGATTTTCATATATTCATTCGAATTCAGAGCAAGACAAGAGATTTGTATGAATTTCCCCCCAACTCTTAATGTTAGAAAATTCCCCGTATGGAAATATTAAATGCAGCCAACAACCGAGCACGAATGAATACTTTCTTCATTTTAACCTTCCGCTGAGCAAATCATCAACAAATTATTAAAAAAGCTGGAGCTGAAGCCCATTATGACGAGATTTGAGATTTGAGATTTAAGATTTCCCCGCAACTCAATTTTAATAGTTAAACACGGCTGTTTTTTTTTTCGTTACATAATTCAGTTATTTCCAATGGGATTTTACTGTTTGCTCAACAAATGTTCCGCGGCGAGGATGTCAAAAGTTAGTTAAACCCGTAATTAATTCGTCATTACTTGTGGATTCACAAGTTTCAAAAGGACTTGTATACGACGATAGAAAGAAAATACGCAGTAAATGCGGGGCTCTTCAGACATTGGAATTGGAAATAGGCGAGAGAAGGAGATTTTATTTTTGTTCAAAACACACACACACAGTAGGAAATCTGTGGCGAGTCTTCTTTTTTTCTTGTTGTTTTTTGTTCACTGTAGAGATGTGAAATGCTACTTGTTGAGAAGGGAAACTCCAGTGTAAAGTAGGAAGTTGAGCGTGAATTTCTTGTTGTTTCGTAAGTTGATAAAAGAAGAAGAAAATACTGAGGTGGTTGCTGTGATGAATGACTGGAGACGCAGAGACAGAGGGACAAAAAGGAAAGTTTTAGGTACAAGATGGAGAAAGTGAGAGAGAGAGAGAGAGAGAGAGAAAAGAGAGAGAGAAAGTGTATGTGTGTGTGTTATTGTGTTGGGTTCAGGACTGCGGGAAATTCTTCCTAAATGGAAGCCATAGATTACAGAGAGCGGAGACAGAACATAGGAGAGTCTTATTCCCAATTTTTTCCATTTGACAATCTCATAAATATCTGAAAATTCAACAAAACTTGCTTGATGTGCCTAAAGTGCAACTTATATTTCATCTTGGCAATTTTCTATTTCTATTTTCTTCTGTCTGTATTTCAAATCATCTTCCTCTTCCTCTTTTTCCCTATCTCTCTCTCTCTCTCTCTTGTTCAAAAACTCACGGCATGCCGTACCATATCTTGCTATTGCATGGTATGGCGTGGTGAGAGACACGGTAAAAAATATATCGTATATGTGCCATGCACAAGAACGCCAGTCCTTAAAGAGGGAAAATAAATTCAAATAAATAATATTTTATTGGTCCACTGTCATGATTCACTAATAATTTTCATTTTCCTCCCTCAAAAAGTCATGCTCAATGTGCAATGTTCAATGTGTATCGAAATAACAGAAAATGTAGCATGTACCTCATCTATATCGACGATTCAAGACTCGCATCCAAAGTCCAAACCCAACGATGAATTAACAGAGCGAGTAATTCCAACATTCGAACAACACAGAACAAAGAGATTCATAGAAAAAAATGATAAGGTAATTGATAATCAATGTTAACTTATGTAACTTAACGTTCTCATCTTGTGTTATTAATAAATTGAGACACTTTTTTGTCTACATAAATCCTCAAACGTTTCTGAATTCAGTGAATTCCATCATCCATGCCCGATGGATTTTCCTCAAAGTTATTGATGACCTCCAAAAAAAAATACATTTTTCTAACATCAATTACAATTTTGAATTTGAATTTTCTACATCATTCGAATCATTCAAGGAAGCCCATTTTCTACAAGATTTTGAATTCCGCAACTCATTCCTCTCTGTATTCGTATAAGTATATATTGTTTGAATATGTGCATGAAAAAGCGAATAAGGAGATTTCCATGTGTATTTTGTGCCCCAATCCTCTTTAGTGAGTGTCTCATGTACTGTTTCAGCTCCGTGATTAATGAACACTCATAGTCTGGATGTGGCAGCAATAATTGCACGTTGATGGCTTCCAGTTTTTGCTTCTACTCATGTCGAAATTTCATTCTCAGTTTCTTTGGTCTTGAATTTACGTTTTCTTCTCTCTCTCTCTCTTTCTCTCTCTCTCTCTCTCTTTCTCTCTCCTTGATAGGTTTTGATACTCCCACACACCAAAGAGTCATCAAAGCAAAGTCAAATTTACATGTACATACATTTACAGGGACAACCTAAAAACCTATAGAAATCTCCAGAATGTCCTTCGTCATTCATATCCATCCAGCCGCCCGCACTGGTTTTTTTTCTATCGCAACGGAATTTTATTTATTTATTTACTATTTATAGCCAAGATATTTATTATTTTATTTCACATTTACGTGCAACTCCACGATACATGTTCCTATTTTCCTCACATGGATATTTGTACAATACATATATGTACATGGAATTTTCTATTGGTAGCAGAAAATCAATTAGTGATTAAAGTTGTGATGTGTGTGTGTGTGTGTGTGTGTGTGTACATGTACTTATTTTTAGCCTTGATAGATTGTAATGGAGGGAGGGAAATCCATATGTGCATGTGTAGAATTTCTACAGTGTATGACAAGGAATTGATCGGGATTCAATTTGAGGATATTTCCCATGTCCACAATTATAAGCATACACGTCCTTTAACTTATTTTGTCTCTCCCCTTTTCTCAAAACTCCCGTCGTTGCAAGTGCATGTGTGTTTTGTGTGTGTCGACTGTCTATTCGACTGATCGTGTGAGGGTCGAATATACCAATTCAAATACGACACTTCACTCATTCATTCATGTAGAAACATTACATGTATTGATATTGTCACTACTATGTGCATATTCGTACATGTGTCTGTGTGTGTGTATGTCGATCTTTATAGGTGGGAACTAAAAAAAGCCTTTCATTCTCTCCCCTACTGACACTCACCCAACATTGCATTCGTATCGTATCGACTGCCTCCTCACCGAGAAAGTAACAGCAGAACCAGAACAAGAACAAGAAAAAAGAAAAAAAAGAATGAAATTCCTCCTGCTGCACTCCATCCAATAGCAAAAAAAAAACTCTCCACTCTGAACTCAAGACGAAATTGTTCGAGTTTTTTTTACATATAGAAATGTGCATCACTCCCATTCACATTCTTCTAGGAACAAAGTGCATTGAGATGTGTCCTTTTTTTGTTACAAAAAAATAAATAAAAAGAGTAGAAAAAAAATCAGTTTAAGGCAATTCCTTTCCCTCGTCAATGAAATATCCGGGAAATTTGGTCTTCTAAAGTTCTAAAGTCTTTGGTTGAGTTCACAATCAAATGCAAATCCAAATCAAAATCTGCCCTTTCTTTTCTCTCATTCCCCCCAAATATCAGTGGATATTTAATGTAATTTGGATTTGGACTATTAACATGGGTGCTTTCATCTTTTAATACGAAATACCTACTCAAATGTGTCTGAAATCCACTTACACTTGATGCACTTTCTGTATGTACACCACATTTCATCCACTCTTATCCACACCCTTTAAATTCCGTTTTTTTATTATTATTAAACTGGACATTTCTGGAGTCTCCAAATAAATAAAAAGTTCATTAAATTTCTCCTAAAGATATGTATGGAAAACTTGGGAATTTATTTCTTGGGGAAAAAAATAGATGAACCAATGAGATTGAGAAAAAAGTTGTTTTCCCAATACTATAAAAGAAAGTGAGTTTATATTAAACAGTCCCAAAAGTATATATGTGTAATTCATAGCGTATAAAATAAAGACTTCCAGGCTTTCAATATCCATATTTCAATATTTCAAGATGAAATTTAGATATGTTTCTCTCTACAGTTTCTCTCTACAGAGAAACTGTTCCTATTCGCATTCACATTCGCATTCGAATTCGTAAATGTAAGTACTTATGTGTGTTCATAGTGATCTCGCGGAGCGGAGGAAAAGGCAAAAGGCACACTTTGGGTATGGCTTGTAGGTAAATGTGGGTGATGGATGATCTTTTAGTCTTAGACAATGTTCCAATGACTTTTTCCCCATTCCCCGTCTCTTCCTTCTATTTATGTACTTTCACTTTCTCTTTCTCTCTCTCTCCTTTCATTTCCATTCCTATTCTATTCCCATTTCCATGCTATATATGCTATGTTATTTTATGTACCATATGCGTAAGCACTCCTTAAATGGACTATTCTTGCTTGTTTCCCTAAAGAAATATTCTTAAAAAATCATTCATCATTATCCCCACTCGCTCGCTCTCTCTCTCTCTCTCTCCATTTCCCCTCCATCATCATCAGCATTCATCCGTATCGCTAAGCAGGTGGATCCAAAATAAAAAATTAACTTTGACTATACGCAAGGGAAACTCTAATGGTGGTATATCAATGCCTAAAAATTACATATCAGAGAATTTTTCAATTCGCAAGGACTTTTATCCCCAAATAAAGCTTTTTTTTTTAAGATGAATGCGGCGTGAGTTCGACTTTCGAGAGAAAGACAGCTCTACAAATATTATGAATAAAATTGTATGAGTTTCCTGGGTGTGAATTTTCAAAATCAATATGTACATTGTAATTCCACAGTTGATAATTCTATTGGTTATTATTATTGTGAAAGGGTAAAAAAATGAAAATGGCTTTGGACCTTGGACTTTGGTTAATATGACGGATATGATATAGAAAGCAATAAATTGTTCACAGATAACCTTTTTTGGCTGATGGTGATGTGATAAGAATATACAAAGCGAAATGTCTCGAGAGTCTTAGTTTTGGATTCGGAAAGTAAGTGCGAGATGTGTCAAAAGTACGTAATCTGCGAAAATACTTGCTCGTATATACACAATAAACGCTATGTGATGTGAGCCCGTTTAAAAGCGGTTTGTACTCTGTAGTTTTATATTTATACGCGTGTATGTAAAACAAATGCCAGGAATTGCTTGGGGCTTTCCACTCTTGTGCATTTTTGAAGGGAGATTTTTTAAGTTTGAAATCCCAATGGATTCAAATTCAACTCTTAACTAAAATCTAAGGAGTTTGTTTCAATATTTGTTATGAATATTCTTAATAATATTCATAAAGTTTCTTTATCCAATGAAGTGCTCAGTATAGTACGGACTATCTGTAAAAAAAACCCCCATTGGAAATGGACAGATGGTTATATGTATTTTGCAAGATAATATTGCTAGAGAGCATTAATCAATAGACGGTAGTGATGTTGATCATTCCGTATAGGTAACAGGTAACACTCCTGTACTCTACACTCTCAAACTCACAAACTCGCACACCACACAAACACGTTTCCTTCTCAAATGAAAATTTGGTTAAATGGACTACTCGGTTTTTGGTATGGTAAAGTACATCTGTAGTATATTTATCCCCCATTTGGCCATCGTGCTTAACGTAACGGGTGAACAGTGTGTTTTCTCTTGTATATTCCTAGAACATTTCTCTTAGGAGAAAGAAATCCAGAGAGATGAGGAAGCTTGTAGTTGTAGTAGTAGTAGTGAGTATTCCATAGTGTATACTGTGATACGATTAGTATTAGCATTAGTTTATATCGGCATCGAATGCATGAGAACTTCAAAAGCCCAAAACCCAAAACCCAAGCTAACTAAAATGGAATTCTCAAGGGAAAATATAGCAATGTGTGTGTATGGCTCTGTGTGTGTGTGTAGTGTAAAATGCAATGAGTACTGAGAGAGAGAAAGAGAGAGAGAGAGTAAAGCCACCACGTACAAAGTACGTGACATCTCTTGTTTCAATTCCTTTTCCCTCCACCTTTCTCTCTCTTCTCACTTTTCTGCTCCCTCACACACACTTTCACTCTCTCTCTCTCTGCCTCTCTCTCTCTTTCTCTTATGAACAAAATGTCAGGTAATTGGCCAACAGTTACGGCATTAGCACATATACACCAGGTCACTCTTCCCTTGTATTTTTACACTCACTCCGATCGGAAATTATTTTGATTAATTCTATAGTGTGGATCTACGTTTCATTTTTAATTGTAGGTTTATGTTTTAACAGTCCATCATTTAATTTCTATTGGGAATATGCAACATCAAAAGATTTTAGTTAGTGCATCGCATTTTGCGTGTAACCCATTTTATGTGTGTGATTTTAATTCAGGGAGGAACGAACGTTTGCTCCAAATTTCAAAGGGAGTTGAACATTTCAAAATACCATACACATACCTACAGATACACATACGCTGTGGCTTAAAAGGGGTTCCCCGTTTGCGGCTCGTGGAATGATGAAAATGAAAATGATGAAGGTAGACGAGGAAAGACATAAAAAATTGCCGTCAAATCAGAATTGGGATCTGGAATCCGGAATTCGCATCCGAATCCTGAATGAGAGAAAAGGTAGACAGGGCAGAGGAGAAAGAGAGATGGAGAAGAGGAGAAGAGGAGAGAGAGAGAGAGAGAGAGAGAGAGAGAGAGAGAGAGAGAGAGGAAATAATGATGACAAACCTTCTCTGTACAATAATAATTCCACTTGTGACTGTGACAAGACAAAAAGAAACTTTTTGAACAATACATATAGTTTCAAGTGAAAGAACAAAGATTTTATAAGCACCATTCACTTTTCCCTCTTGCACGTTTAGATCCTTTCCGCTTTGGATGTGGCTCTCTTCTTCCCCCTCCTTTTTCTCCAGCTCTTCTCACTCCTCTACAAAAAAAAAATGCTACAGATAGAATGAGAACTATAGAAAGATAGAATGAAATACCCTTTATTTTATTTTATTCTATTCTCTATTCGTTTTTTTTTCTTTTTTTTCTTTTCTATACATTTCCATCCACTCCAAATCTGTTGTAACCTCGGAGATGGCGTAGATGAAATTCATTCTACTTTATCGTGTACAACGATAACTACGAAACAAACATAAATTCATATATTACATATTATTCTTTTACTCCTTTTACTTTTCCTCCATTCCAAACCCATCTTATTGTTTCACTTGGATTATCTCTCATCTCGGATTATTTTTTATCACATTTCTTGTGTCTTCAATTCTGAATTCCATATTGGAATTCTCATCGTCAGTCTTTTTCCTTTTTCCGTGGATGTTTTTTTTTTTATTATTATTATTTTACAAATTTTCACATTTTCACATTTCTAATGCATGTGAAAAAGAAATTACAGATGGTTGAGGAATTTTTGTAGGGCCGTCTTAAAGAAACCTACAGATTGGTCGAGGAACAAAAACAACAACAACAACCGTTTTTTATCCTTGATCCGATCCGAGAAAAAATGTCTACGGTGACAACTTTAACTAGCCCAAGTTCATTCTTCCCTGGACACTTGTCAGCTATTGTTTTCAAACCCTCAAGTTCCCTTTTTTACCTTCTGACTTTGATCGTCGCCCATTTACTATTTCCACATCGGCTTTCTCTCTCTCTCTCTCTTTCAAACTAAACAAATTTTGTTTTTCTCTCAAGTTTTTGCACGTACACACTTTGTTTGAAATTTGAAAGGTTATTAATGGCAAGGGTGACATTTCTCGTACATTCCATTTTTTTTTCGTCTCCTCTCGCTCCATTCAAAATCAAACTGATGGTCCACTCTATGCATTTACAATTAGTTCATGATTAATGGGAAATATTAAACATATATATACATACTGTGTTTGGTCTGGTTGGAAATAATTTTTTGAAGGTCGTCCTTTCGGACAGGGTAACGTGTGTTTTTGTTCATTGGTCAATGCTCAAAGCTCAAAGCTGAGAGTGGGAGAAAGAGAGAAAGAGAAAACGAGAGACAGAGAAAGGGTCGAGAGTCTACAGTACAGAGTCAAGAACGGAAGCTAAATCTTGTTGGAGTTTTTTTTTCCACCCGACTTTTAACTGTGAGCGCTGAAAACCCAATGAATCTAGAAAACAACGTTGCGAAAAGGGGGGAGAGGAAAAACCCAACACCGAAATCCCCAAAACCGAAAACCGAAAACGGAAAATATACAAGATGATAAATTGGATTCGTTGGGTAGACGGTGTGTACAGTACTAACTAGCAGTACATTCAACAACCGGGGCAAATCAAAAGACGAAGGAGAGGGCGAGGGCAAGGACATTCATAGAAGCTCACAACTTTTCTTTCACTTTGTGAAAAGTGAAAGAATGAGAATGAGAGTGAGAGAGAGAGAGAGAGAGAAAGAGAGGGGGAGAAAGCATAAGAAGAAGGAGAAAGGAAACCATAGGAAGGCGAAGGAATAAGAAGAAAAAGAAGAAGAGAGGAACACTTGACAATGGACTCGAGCGTAAAATAATAAATCACCTTTGCCAACCAAACCAAACCAAAAATCCCCTATGCCACTTTGTATCTCATAACTATATTTTTATACAGAGCCACTCTCGACTCACAACTCTCAACACACACACACACACAGTCATAAACATACACGAGTACAAAAACTCTGTATATTCTCTGTGTAGTCTGAGTCTGAGGTGAGAAAGGTGAAAAGATTGCAATAAGCATTTCTTCTCTCCCAACAAAAGACTATACACACACTTTCTCTCTCTCTCTTTCACAGACAATAAATTCTCTACAGATATGTACACACAAAAACACCGTCCACAACTTTTGTGCCCTTCAATCTCCAATATCTTTGTGCACTTTTTACTTTGACAAGTCATATTGAAGAATGGAAGAATCCCGATAGTTATTATTCCCATTATTATCTCTTGTTTTCATGCCCATGTTCTTTCTACTTTCTACTAACTTTCTACAATATTCCTCTAATTCCTCGGACGATACTGCACCGGAAATTATATATATATATATTGTAACAGTCTCTTCAAGGCTAAATAAGTGACCGTGGGATGAAAAACATAAAGCAATATGAATATTAAGTTTTTCATGCGTCTACAGATAGCTGACATTTAAAATTATTCTAGCAAAATTTAAAATGAATTATTTACATAGAAAGTACCTGCCAACGTTTTTTTTTTATTATCTATAGTTTACATGATTTCCTCTTTGTCTACTGTCTACTGTCTACTGTCTACGTCAAACTTCAAACTTCAAGCGTCAACAGACTCTCCATAGAAAAATACTAAGACTATAAGAGTAATGGAAAATGAAATACCATCGTCACATTTCAATGACCTGTTTCACCTTCATACTGTACTGTTTTTTTTTTTTGCAAAACAAACCAAGAAAATTTGCACGGGTAAATATTACCAAAGCTGACAGCTGATGATGACTCAGGTGAGCTCGTTTGTTTTCATTTGACGAGAGAAGAGAAAAGGGTAAGTTGGAGTTGAGTCTATGGATTTAATGCAGGTACATTTTTATGTCGTATACACTTGAAAGTCGTCAAAAATTGAGGATTGTCAAGTAAAGTTTTTTGTATTTATCTGCACATATGGTGGATTGATTACATGCAATGTTAATGGAAAGGGTTGGGGAAAGTATGTGAGTATTCTTGGGTTATTTGGTTCTTTGGTATGAGGACACGAGTTTTGAGGTGACAACAAGACAGAGAGAGAACGAGAAAGAGAGAAAGAGAGAGAGAGAGGCTGAGAAAATAGAAGGAAGGAAGAAAACCATTAAGATAAGCCTTGATGTCAGATGAAAGAACCTTCCTTTTAGCCATTCATTATGTTACATGGAGGAATAAGAGAGAGAGAGAGAGAGAGAGCGAGAGATAGAAAGTGTGTTTGGAATAGACTTTCTCCCTCTCTCTCTCCTTGGTTCTTCTTTGTTGGCCAACTTCAAATGAAAAACTTATTGTTGTTCTATTATTCTATGTCTTAAATATGCGCAGTTTCAAAAACTTTGACTTATCTTATGACTTAACAACCACCTTACATCCATTTATTCCAACTTTAAAAAAAAAAATCCTCGCACAACATTTCAGATAAAATTCACATACAAAAGCTTGACGATGTGAGAATTGGATCGGCTATCGCATATTTAATGGCTTTCTTTTTCTTTTTTTGTGAGCAATCATCTAACGGCAACGCAACGGGTACGTTCAATTCATTATTCATTGAGTTTTTTTTCCAGATTTTTTGTTCTGATATTCAATTTTTCCATAGGAATATCCTATGAGAATAAATGGTGCAAAATAAATCCTGAAAAAAGTACCTACATGTGTATTTATTTAAAAATTCTTCTGAATTCCAATCGGAAAAGTTCAAAAAAAATACACGATGAAAATGGGGGAGAAGTGAGAATTCCACAGTTGAAATGAATTTTTGGAATTAGTCTGTATAGATATTTTACAGGAAACAAAAAACCACAAGTTGAGGATCCTGGATGGGAATTTTATTTTGTAGAAATTGCAAGGAAATTAAGTAATCTAGACAGGTTTCCGTTCTTTAAATAAAAAAGAATTGCTTTTACAAAATAAAAAATGTTGTAATTATATTTCCAGTTTTTTTTTTGGCCTCGAATAAGTGAAAAAACTCTAGATGATTCAGAAAAAACCTCGAGCGCATTTCTGTATAGGATAGAGTGAGAATGGGGAAGAGGATGAGGGAAGAATAAAAATATGGGGTGTGTGTGTTTAAAAAAATGAGGAAAGTTACACTGCAGAAATTAGGAACATTTGGTCTCGTACATTTTGACTTTGGCCGTTTCTTCTTTCTCTTCTCCATGTAATAACTCGAGAATTGTTAATTTTTCTGTACACAGTCGTGTTCAGCCTTGGCCTAGCTTCTATAGCGATCCAATCCCAACCAAAAACCAAACCAAAATCTGAGGCCTGCATTTACTGGGAAATCCCACACAAAATATAGGATTCATTGCAAGTTCATGAGTTCACTTTTTGGTCAGATCGTGTCATCATTTCCATCTACACCCAATGCAGTTTCATGCATCATATAATCAAGCAAAGGCTTCTTTTTTCCCTCTTTCCTTTTTACTAGAAAAGTGTGTCACACACGTCTGGGATTCGTTCAATAAATGCTAGGAATTGGAATTATTTCAATCACTATATCAAACGAAAAATACTCAACAATTATATAAAAAAAAATTCAAATCTAATTACTTTTTCTGGAGTTTTAGTTCCATTTTTTTTATAGAATTGGATTTTTAACATTTTGTACAATAATTATTCTTGGAATACTTCTTATTCTCATCATTAATCATGATAAAGCAAATGGCAAAGCTATGAAACAAATAATAGTCTTTAATTTTAGTACGAAATGAAAATGACAAATGGGATCTGGGGAACAATTCAATTCTGTATTTATATACATATATTTCCATCTGGAATTGTACTGTACTGTATTGAATAAATGAGGTGGGATTTTGAGAAAAAGCTTAAAGACATAAACGAAAGAAAAAAAACGTGGAAATATTGTATGTGCGATAGTAGAGAAATGAATTTTTAATGGAGCTAAAATTTCAAAGCACTCAATTTCCCTTTCAAATCTTCTCAGTTAGGTATCCTTTCTAAATCCGTGAGCCTTGCCATCTGAGTCCGTATCCATGAAACAAGACAGACTCACAATCATTTTCATTGTAAAGGGGAACAACCGAATGGAACAAGTGATTTTTTTTTTTTTTGCCTCGCATCCAATTTTCCAATGGTACGATACATTTGATACATATACGAGGAGTATCCAAAAGAAACGATTTTTGCGGAATAACTTTTGTTTGGAATGAGATGGAACAGAATGGTTACAGTATGTATTGGAGAGACCCAAGGCCGACTTGTGTGCAAGGTCTCAGGTCACTCCCTTAAGGGACCTGGGCAGGGCAGCGGCGGACATATCTTCCATCGCCGCCAAAATTTTCAGCTGGAGACTTTGATATATTGTTGCATCACGTCATTATCCCTAGATATTTTTGGAATGTGACAACGGGTAATAGTACTTCAGGACTCCGACATTCATCCCCAATGTGTGTGGTATTTTTCCTAAAGCAGGCTCAACTACAGTAAAAAAATGTAATTGCAAAAGCACAAAAAACGCCCTTAAAATACGGAACACTCCATACGTTTTTTTTACCACTCCCATTTTCTTGCAACTTGGATAAGATAAAGGCCATCTTTTATATTGTGACTATATGTCTTCATGACCTCATGAACTGGTAGTGACATCATGGCCCGGCTCCCTCACAGTTCGGAGAAATTGTCGAAAACGTCTAAAAAACTAGAAAATGAGAGGTTGACAAATCAATTTCCCATTCAGTTGTTTGGGACCCCACTACACAATTCAGGTTATATTCGGAATTAGGACAGTCCATTGTATTTTTGGTTAAAAAAGAATTCCTCTGACTTATCTGAAAGTGTTAGAAAACTGAGCCCAAATGCAAACTATATGGCGAAAGCAAAAAATTAGCAGGTGCAAAAACGTTTCACGCGTGCCTTGTCCAGATCCCTTAAGGGAGGGAGCTGAGACTTTTTACACGAAATGGTCTTAGGCCCCTCTAGTACCCCCTATAACCATTATTTGCTATTTCATTCCAGTCAAGGGAAAAACATAACAATCGTTTCTTTTGGATATCCCTCGTATCTTCATTCATAGATCTTACTGCAATACGATCACATAATTAATTTAATTACTTTAATTACTTTAATGTATTCTGTAAATGATTTTTCAATTTGATCTATAATTAAAATGTAAGAGCTTTTGCAATGAAACATTACATTTTTGCAAATGACTGATCTTTTTTTTTACGTTTCCGCTCAAAATATATGCATATAATAGGTACAATTAACAATTTGTAATGTGATGATGACTTGTTTGTACAACTAATGTCACAAAATCCCTAAGCTACTTAAATACAAGCATGCACGCACATATAAAATGTGATGATTGATTAAAACCTGGTACTATAATGTAGTGAACCCGACTCAGTCAAATGTATGTATAGGTACAATGCTTTCAAAAACAATTTTTGGCATGTAAATATATACACAGCATTGATACACCGAGCACTCATATTTCATGCACTCGTATTTCATGAGATAACAAAGACATTTAAAATTTAAATCCATATAATTCTCTCTGTGAGTGCAGTGTGTGTGTACAGTTCAAGTAAACATGAACTTTATTTGTTTTTTGTTTCAAATTTCACATCTGACTCATCAGGCATCGATCAGGTTCTTTAATTTCCGTGTCCTTTGGCATCTCTCAGCTATGATATGATATGAAATATTTATTTCCATTTTTAGTTGATTGGTAGGCGATCACAGTATTAATACATACGGACCAAGAAGCGTATTTATGTTGGTAATACGTGTTGCCTACATAATTATTATTATTTAAATGCTGAATAAAATAAAGGCACTCGCATACGTACATACATTATAGTACATAAATATGCATACATATAATTATAATTCTTGCTTTAGACGGCATTCTTTACTCGGTACAAAAAATCCCTTGTTTATCCCTTTATCTTATCTACAAGTGAGAGGAATGACAACGACAACGAAATTTGAGACCGAGAAAAATAAAACAACGTTTTTCCAACGTCTTATTTTTTTTACTAACTCTGCATGTGTGCCAAAGGCTCCTTCAAGTGCCTCGCAGTGCAGAGCTTATATCTATAGTCTTATGGAAATATGTAAGTACTTTCCTTTTTTCCTGTGTCCACTAAAGTTTTTTCTTGCTTCATTTTGTAAAGTAGGTCCGAGTCCTCAACATCTCCAATTTATATATGTAATTACAAATACACACCTTTTTTAGTATTCAGTGAATTCAATTTCCATTCAAGTCACAATTCCAGTCCAAAATACAAGGCATTTTAGTCCAAAATTCACGCATCAACTACGACGTATTTTCACTGCTGACTATGATTTACAGTCTTTTTAGTTTTACCCAAACAGTTTTCTTGTGTTTTATTCAAACAATTCTAGAATTCACCATTCAAATTGTGTTTCAAACTTTTCCAACGGAAAATTGTGTAGTGTCTGTGAGATCACAATTTTCGTCCATTGAGAATCGTCAAATGAACATGGAAATTCCACAAAATTCAAAGACTGTTAAAATTGTAAGTCGTAGTGCACCGGAATGTTCTTATTTGAATTCTACTTCAACGAAAAAGCTAATAACAAGAAGGGAAATTAATAAAGAACATTCACATTTGGAATTTGATTCAGATTCTCATGGTTCATTTAATTCTGAGAAAGAATCCTTGTCAGAATTTGATTCGGACTTTATTGATGGTTCGTCGTATAATGATGAAGAGATTTTTGATTTTGATTCTACTGATGAGTTGAATTATTGTTGTTACAATGATAAAACATGTACAACGTCAGATTTTGATTCCGATTGGACTGAAGACGAAGACGAAGAAGAAGAAAAATATGAAAAGGGCGATGGAAATGATGAGTCATCAAATAGTTCGGACTGGATTCCAGTGACGATTAAACGTCAGAAAAAATTACCAGTCGATAAAGATAAAATACCCGGACTCAAACAGATTTTTATTTCTCTTGAAAAGGCTTCCATTCATTTCCTCACCAGTCCAATAAAGAATCTCTACAGTCATAATAATGTTAAAAATATCGTTAAATGGTGGAAAAATAAACAAAGTGACTACGTCCATAAAAGAAAAATATTCTACAATCACATTTTCTCATCTGACGTTCGTACACGTTTACAAAAATCTATCGATGAAATTATGAATCATCCCAGACAATACGTTGAAGAGCCCAGTTTCCTACCCGTAAGTATCATTTCGAATTGAATCGACTTGTACGAAAAGCATTTAGTGCTACCCCAATTATACATGGAACTTCCATAATGGAAGAACATGTGAGAACAACAGACAGTGCAGTAGACACCTAATTAATTTGTCTACACTTATCCCCATAATATTTATGTACTTACATAGATAGTAAGTAGGTTGTCCTCACCGCAGCAAACAAACCGAGTGTTGTCGTTTGTGTTTTTGCCTTATCAGCGGGCAATTAGTGGCAATTACTCACATATACAGTGCATAATGTGCATATACAGTACGTTTCATCTAGAAGGACTGACTGGGAACATTGAAAGTTGGAAACATTTACAATGTTTGAATTTGAATATTTCCCTTGTCTTATCTCGAGTAATCTCGACCTTTTGTCCCTTCGCTTCTGAAAAGAATTTGAGAAACATTGGAAATTTTTACAACTTTCAATGTTTCCAGTCCCTCTAGATGAAACGCACTGTGTAATTGCACGTTTGTCTACAGACAAATAAATTATTATTAGCATAATAATTCAAAGTGAGTTTTGATTTATTTACTTATAGAAGGAAGAACAATTCCTTTATCTGACAAGAAAACAAGATGCTCAACGTGTCACCTTTGATCTGGGTCAAACTGATGGGATTCTCTTGATACAAGAGGAGATAACTGAAAAAGATGGGAGAAGACGTTCTAAGATTGAAATGTTCAAAGTATTAAATACTCCTGTACATTTCGTACCCTATCGCCCTAAAAGATATAATTCCAACATTACCTATCGTCTTCATTTGGACACCAATAATTTGAAGCAAAATGTGAATAAGCATGACTGTATTTATTCAAATGAATCAAACTATTACTGGAATTGAATTTTAAAGTGTTGTTTTTTTTATGGATTTACTATAATTCCACTCTGGAATTTCAAAGCCTCAATTACATTTTTGATATGAAAGTGAACGATTTTCGCTCAAAACGAATAAGTTCTAGTGATTTCTGTTCCAAAATTCCATGGATACACCACCATAAAGAAAGTTTTCAACTTTGTGCAGATTTTTCGCAAATGTAAAAGACCAAGTTCAACTCGAGCCAGAGAATTCTGCATTCCTTTTGCTGGAGCTTTAGAGTTGATTCAAAATCCTGCATTCCCTATCAATTCTATATGAAGTAATTTACAGAGCCAACACCTCTAAATTCTCTCTAAAAATCGACAAAAAATATCAGAGTCAAAATGGAAACTCTAAAAACTATTATTGATGGAGTTGTTGCAATTTCCACGGCTCCCCCATCAACCACTGACACTTCCACCTCATCCTCATCTGCTCCTTCTCCTTCAAGCATTCCCACATTGAAATTCTTGGTGAGCCAATGTCTTGGCGAGAAATTATCAGCTTCAAGTTTGACTAATGATGAACACGAGAATGAAGATTATTCAGATAAAACTGAAGAAAGGAAGAGTCTAAATCCATCTTTTATTGTTCACGATGGGGATGGAGTGAGTAAACGAAACACTACTACAGGAAAACAGAACAAAACTGCAGGTTCTGGCGATATTGCGAATGTGAATACAGTTCAAGGATTTTTACAGTCGAGTGACATTGATATGTCCAATATCCTATCCACCGCCTATGAGAAGGGTAGTGAATGGTTTCAAGCTGGTGCGGAATTGGCCTACAACATGTTTGGGTATAAGTAGTATAATATATTACTTTAGAACTTTTTCATCAAGGAAAACCTTACAGAGGACAACTTACGGAAATTGAAGGAATTACATTATACCTATTATATCACATTTTTAATTTTGTGTTGAAAAGGGATGAAGATAAGGAGACAAAGGAATCGGAGGGTGTGAAAGAAGATGTGAATGTGACAGAAGAGACTTTTGAAGTCATCCGTCCAGCTACACCAGAGAAAGCCAAAGTGCCTCATGATACTCAAAAGGACGTTACTGCATACTACAATGGCTATGGAATTCGAGTGAAAGGTCACGGAGTGGCACTTGGCACCCTCTATGTAAACGGGAGTGGTCCATCTGGGAACTCTATCGAGATTCGAGTTAGTCTTCTCCGAGATCCTACACCCAATCTTCATGCTACAATCCATGCTTTCTATGAACCAGACGAGAACAATTTGACAATCAAATATTATCATGGTATAGTTGAAGGACTGATGGAAATCGTCTGTCCTCTCGAAGTGAACGTGAATGATCTCAAAAATGTCCATAAGGGTGACTACCTCGTGATTACCGCACCTTGAGAAATCTCATCAACTGTGCAGGCCAGTCAAAATTGTACTCAACAATTCTATCAAAATAATCCTCAATCTATACACAGAATCTCTCGAATGTAGAGTGTACAATTATTTTAACAAAGACTGTTTACATTTTAACAAAGATTTTATACTAAAAGACGCTGTGATATTTCATAATTCCGAATTATTAATTCTACTGCACAACGCTTTGAATATATGGTAAATTTCAAGTCAAACGAAATCAATGTTAAGAATCCAAAACATGGAATTTTAATTTATTATCCTTCAATCTGAAATCATTTTAAATATATGTAACAAAAATGACACATGACCTGACAATTAACAGTAAAAATTTAATTTACCTATATTACAGATACAAATGCTGCTATAGTTGAAATTATCATTCGTTTATTATTTACATTTACATACCCTTGTTTGCACGTCATTGTGGAGCCAAATGGTCAATAAATGATTAACTAATTGTACTCGAGTTTAAAAGACAAGTAACGTGAACACGCACTTTAGTGTTTAGCCGGATACGATTTGTTTCCACTTTAATTTTTTATTTACAACTAAACTGTGATTAAAAATGAATTTCTGTTTCTTTGACTCCATATAATTCTGAAAACTTTATATTATCTTGGAAGTGCTTGAAAGTAATTACAATTAGCATATTTCACTCACAATGGTTAACTCGTTGTTCTTTCATTGTCAAAGCCAAATTTGGAGTTTTCACATCAGCAATGTTTCCACAATTAGCCCTTTTCTTACGAATAGTTACATTATGAGAGTCCAATTCGCAAAACAGCGAATGAATTTTCAATATTCTGACTCATTTGACTTATAGCATTACTTAGATTTCAATTATGTCACAATGAACTAAAATTTCCCTAATTGCCTTAAACTATAAACATCAGCAGTCAGTCTCGTAAATCGACCGGTCAATGTCCAATATCTTTGGAAAAAAGTGCTGGGTAATACCTTTGACTGAATAATAAAATAATCCTGACACGTTCATCACGAACGCATGCAATGAGTAGGACAAATTTGGAAAAGATAAACTATACTAGACTCGGAGATGGAAATTCCCAGTATTGCTGGTAATTGCCTCACAAATATCCTTCCAAATCAACGAATCAACTTAATTTAATCTGACCCGGCTTGAAAATTCTTACTAAACTGAATGAATTGTGCATTATAAATAAATTTAACAGGTTTTTGCTGCCCAGGGACATTATACTTCATACTGGACATTTTTCCTCGAAGCTCGTGTCTCGTATATACCGTGACAAATGATAAAGGCTGAATAAGATTGCTTCACATATGCATATTTCTCATTCCAATGTACAGCTCGTGAGAGTATAGACACGGGATTATAAGAAACTAATCAGCAGCTATATTTCTAAGTACGATTTGGGACAGACGGTAATTAAGTAATTGAGATATAGCATGGCTTCATTCAAATATAAATTCAAGGTCCACACCTCAAAACTAATGAAAATACCCCTTGACTGTCACACTTCAAGTTCATTTCTCATTCATTATTCAAACAAGTTATACACTATAGTTTTGTGGTGCACGTAAGCTCAAAAGAAGTGCTGACATTTGTTGATTGAAATCCTGATTCGAATAAAAGTCGGCAAGATGAATACAGAAATATTGGAACTCTCTTTGGAGGAAATCACACTGCAAAAGGTAAACCAATTAAATTCAATTAATTGACAAGAGAGAATTGAAAACTTATATAGATTTTAGCATTTTCCATGCAATAAATGTGTATATACTATTTAATTGGATTTGATGATAAAACTGTTGTTTTTTTGTTTAGATGAAAGAAAACATCAATGATCTCATAGAATCGGAAAAGAAGTTACATGAACAATTGCGTTTACTTCAATGGATCAAAGGTAAAAAACTTTCATTCTGTTGATTATTTTGAAAATTTTCGCAAGTATACATACTTCAAACTAATTTTTTATCCTTTCTCAAACAGCACAAAAACTGAATGTGGGCAAGGCGGAAGAACTGTGTAAAAATGTAAGATTGAAAATGAAAATACTTTTAACAATAATAATAATTGGGTATAAATAAAAGTGTGATTATGTATGACAAATTCATGTTTTTCATAATATTCTCATTCTAAATTTTCACATGCAGACACTCCAGTGGAGAAAACAAGAGAATTTTGAAAATTTAGCCCATGAAGAAATTCCTCCAGAGTTCAACAATGGATTTAAAATCTACTTTGATGGGCACTGTAAGAAAGGCGTACCAGGTAAATGAAATCAAATTGAAAATTCTAATGTTTCCTTTGATGTTGATAATTCCTGCCTATAATATATGTCAATTCGATTGAATATCTATTTTATAGTAATCTCAAGCGAATGTGGAGAATTAGACTGTCGAGGACTACTGGAAAAACATGGGCGAGAAAGGTTTCTGCGGTTCTGGGCGCAAATCTTTAGTAAGGCCGAAAATCTCATGATTGAGCACAACAAAAAAAAAAGCAGAAAAAACAAAGATAGTGAACTCACAATTGAAGGAGTGAATACCCAAATTGAGGATTTGTCAGGAATTATTGCTATTCTTGATATGAAGAATCTTCCTTTCCGCCAACTTCAATCCATGAAGGCTGTCAAAGTCTACATTGAAATTGCAAAAATGTTTTACCAGAATTTTCCAGCAATCTTCAGTCATATTTACTTCATAAATTCTAACAGAGTATTTTCTATGCTCTTCAAAATCATCAATCCATTTCTAGACGAAAACTTTATTGTATTTGATTGTGATGAGGCAGCATGGAAAGTTGCTTTGTTGGACAAAATCGATGCCAGTCAGCTGCGGAAACCATTTGGTGGTTGCAAGGAGTAAATAGCTTCAATATTTTTTACGTAATATTTAAATACTCATTTTTGTTTTTATGTTTTATATATCATATTAACTCTCAAAATCAAATAAAATAAATAGATATCAAATACAAAATCGAATATCAATATCAATTAATGTATGTACAAATCTAAAAGTATTATCCTAATAAATACCTTAAAACTTTAGTATATAAATACACATAATGTAAGAAGTACCAATTTTAAAGTAAACGTTTTACTATCTACAAGAAACAACTGGAAGAAAAAACACATACATGCACGCACAAAACAACACGCACATATGAATCGTCGATGCAGCAGATTCCTAATCATTACGAGTGATTTCAAAACCTGAGATTTTCCTCATCTCAGCTTTTGGTTTTTCAAATATTGAACAAGAGTCTCCAGTTTGTAGGTGTGGATGAAGAAAGTGCACTACAAATAATTCTGACCGAATTTTGTTTTTATCTGTACCATGACAGAGTAGTTCTTTCAAAGATGTCATTTGATCGTAGATTGGAAGAAAAATGAGGATACTTTGCCCAGTTTCATCTGTAGAATTAATCATGAGAATAAGACGCTTGATAAGCTCCAAATCAATTGTTCCAAATTCTTGAACTTTAATTGGTTCGGTCTGAGTTCTTGGAAGTCCATTTATATCTTCTTTCAAAAATTGTACAAGATGTAGCTGAGACATATTTTGCGCCCAGTCACAATTTAAGCGCTGTAACCCTGAAAAAATAAAATAAGAAAAGGTTTTTTATTATTATTATGTATCATAATGCTTTACCTTTCTTATAAATTAACACTATATAATTCTCATTCTTTTTAAATACCCTCTTGAATGTGATAAAGTAAGGCACTTAAAAAAAAGGAGTGAATGGGCGTCGACATCCATTAAATCGTCGTCATCGATGTCCATGGGTTCTTCTTCTTGATCGTCGTGTATTGTGAGGTAAGCCAAGTTCATTATCCAGAGATAGACTGAAAGCCCCAATACTCTATACATTACACTCCGTGTACAAGAGTAGGGGCTGAGAGGAGTTCTCTCGAATCGGTCATCGATTTAGCAAAAACGCTAAAATCGTGACCGATCACTGTTGTATAATCCTCATATGAGGCGGTAATATTTTTGAATTTACACTGAAGGATGTATGTACCGTATTATTGGCGAGAAACTTCACAGTTGTTGTAGTGGCGGCATGTAAAGTGGGAAGTCTGTCGTCAATAATATGGTATATACAATTTATACAATTGTACGGTGGAAACTGTGATATGAAATTAAAATTATTTCGGTTTAATTCACATTTCAATTAGAGTGAATTGGAATTCAGAGTGAGAGCTTTCATGGGATGTGAAATTGAAATGAAATGCAAATACTGAAACTAATGTCGTTAGGTCATGGAATTTTTTATTATCATGAATGATTAATTACATACTTCTGGTTTAACACATGACAAATTGCTGATGACAAAGTCAATGTAGCAATTCCATGGCGTCATTGTTTTGTGTTTGTTGCTTGTACAAAGCTTCTGCTTCTGCTTTAATGAGTCTTCTCGTCTTCTGGTGTTCTCGGAAAAATACCCACAGTACCCTCAAAACACAGCGTTTTCAATTGTTTTTAAAAAAACAAAATTAAACAAACGGAAAATTTTGACGTTTACCACCATTTAGATTTTTTTCTTACTTATTCTTAGGAAAAACTTCAATACTTTTTTCGATTCTTGCTTTATGCAAAAGCCGGTGGATTTACTCCAAATTTATGAATGCACCGCACAGGGCTCTCACAATTCCAAATATATATACGCCGAGAATTATACAACAGTGCATTGAGCGTCATTTTCAAATAATTTTTTTCTTTTTAGAAGTGCTCCCTGTCTAATCCAGAGATAAAGAAAATAATTCATTCTGAAAAATAAAAAACAATAGGAATTATACTTAACTTAAGCACCTTATGAAACTTCTATAATAATATTATATGAGTTTATACATTATATGAATATGTTTAACTTACTTGAAAATAATAATTGACCTATGTAAACAAAAAAATTAAGAGCAACAAAAAACAAAAAAACATGCCGCTATAACTGCTCGTTGTCAGAGAATTCCACAAACCGCCAAAGAATGGCATTGAGAATTGAGACGCGAGATGAGAAAAAATAAGTGGTTTGCCTACAACAATTTAAAAAAATCGTAACTTTGAGATTTTATTACAAAACATTAGCATACAAAAACTATACATCGGATCATACTTAATTATGTAAACTTAACATTTTAATTGTCTTTCTAAGACTATCAACTCGTGGCTACCGGGTTTGACAGTGAAACCGAATCCAGCATCATTTCGTATTTGACCAGCTATTCTCATATGGAACTTTTGGAATAATCGGACAGTGTATAAAAAGATTTGATCGCGTGCTAAGCCTTCTCCTATACAATATCGCTTTCCTGAACCAAAGGGTAACAATTTCCCTATGGATTCCTTATTGAGACTAATTAAATCTTTACTTCGATCTATATTATTATTATTATTATTAATATTATTGTCTTCACACTTTTTCTGAATGAGGAATCGTTCAGGTCGAAACTGGTCCGGGTCATTCCATACTTTGGGGTCATTATGAAGAGCATATAAATTAGAAACGATGATGGTTCCTTTGGCTATGAAATACTCTTTGAATTGAACATCTTCCAGTGCGCAATGGAAAAATCCGAAAGGGTTAAATGAGGATAGTCGGAACATTTCATGTATGATGGCTTCAGTATAAGGCATTTGAGGTCTATCCGTCAAAGATGGTGACCTGGAGTCCCCCACTACACGAGAGATCTCCTCATAAAGATTATCCTGGACATCCTGATGTTTAGCCAAGTAAAATAGAATCCAGTCCATTGCTGTACTCGCCGTCTCCATTCCTATATTTAGTTTCATTAGTATTTAGAATTGAGTTCATCTTTCATTCAGTAAGTATACAATCATATTATTTTAAATTCAGCATTTACCGGCTGTGAAAATGTCGAAAATCGTCATGGGCTGAGAGTTTTCTACGTTTTTTTTATACAAAATTATCCATCATTAAATTTGATATAGGTATACATAAATACTTACTTTACGATCACAATAATTTGATGTGGAAAAGATATTAAAATTGTAAATGTACTCACTTTTACTATGAAAACTGGAAGTTTCATCTGTGGTCGCGTCAGACTTATCCAGGAAAGCATCAATGAAATCTCTGGGTTCTCCATTAATTCGAGTTTCATTATGCCCATTTATTTCATTTCGAATAAAATCCAGGAAAATTTGGAGTCGCTTCACACGGATTGGGAATGCAGAGAATGGAATCAAAACTCTGGAAGTCCAGGGAACAAAGAAGGAAAGCAACTGGAAAACATCTGGAAGCTCACAGTTCCTGTAAATTAGTAAATAAATACCATGTACGTAAACGGCTAATGGGTTAGAAAACAAAGCACATTTAGAAAACTCTGTGGATATATATATGTAGTCTTTACTACTGTAAAACAATATCCATAATTTATTATTATTCTTCTCATACTGAGCAACAAAACTGGAGAATTTATCCAGTTCTGGATCATCATGCTGAAACGTTTTTCCAGTGATAAGAGTCCAGAATGAGTTGACGAGAGGAGCATTGAACTTTGTCATTGTTTTAATGGGCTTTCCTAAGTGTAATTTGAAATTCTCTTCTACTTGATAGATTTCTTCTATGATTTTATCTTCTGTCGTCTGAACTCCTTGACCTTGAGTATGACCAAAGTATTTGAAATTCTTGACCACAAATTGCCTTTGCTCCACAGCATGTCTCAGCGTATTAGCAAATACGATTCCTGTGTACATACAAGCACGCGATATGCAATTAGATATCGTCGTCTAAGCTCCATAACCCTGTATTATCATTTGGCCCCAGAAGGCGAATTTGCGTGCGCGTGCATATATCCTTACGTGCAGTATGCGCCTTCCGGGGCCAAATGATAATACAGGGTTCTGGAACTTAGCCGACGATATATATTTCTTGACTACCAAATGATAAGAAGAACTGTGGATACTTTATTTTCAAAGCAGTGAGTTTCACTTACCTTTCTGTGGTAGACTTTGTTCAAATAATGGAGGTATAGGCCGACCACTCAATTCGGCCATACTAAAAGCTTCTTTGACATCCGCCAATTCATTCAGTACAATCACTCTGTTTGGAATTTAGAATATATATAGGCACAATAGTTAATGGAACTCGGAAAATATTTTGTGTATTTACCTACTTAAATTGTAAGCTGGGAATTCAAAATAAAATTTCATGTGTATTTACATACGGGAGACTTCCAAATTTTAGGGAAATTATTGGTCCATGTTTTTCGGTCCATTTGAGGATTTTTGAAGGTGGATGTGAGCTTAGAAATGGGAGATGTCCTAAAATCGGTATGCCCCAAGGTCCTAAAAAAAACCAAAACATGTTGTAAATTTTACAGTTTTACCGTAAAACTCTCTCATTTGTTTTCCAATAGATTATACTTAGTTTGTGTTACAAAATTACAAACCTGGAATGGATTTATTGCGTTTGCCATTAGTTCGCCGGAATCCATATGTGTACATGATTATCAGAGTCACAACCAGTACCACAGGGATCCAAATGGGCGAAATAAGAGATTCCATGATTATGCCCAAGTAAACTTGATAAAAAAAACACTGTCGACTTTTGAAATGTACAACTTTCTATTGTTATTATTATTTTCCAATTAAGAATTGCCTTCCAACTTTTGAGTAAGGCCGATGTCGATGATGATTTGGGATTGAAATTGAAACGCAGAATAATGAAGTTATACTCTCGCTACCGCAAAAACTCACAGAATACAAGTAAGAAATTGAAAACCGTATTTATTATATCCTATTTTCCATGTCGTATATCTTCATGAATGCTCCTTTCAAACAACACTAGACGACAAATAATGTCACCACAATTAAGAAACATCATTAGATAAATAAATATCCATCAATTAGTCAATTACAAGAAAAATGACCTCATGAAACGTTATCCCTTAAAGGGATTCCCTTTATTTTGATGACAAACCATGTCAGCTGTATAAAGTTGTGGCAAATCCACACACACGCACTTGTTTAACTAATTACATACCTAAGAGGAAACGATTGGGTTTCGTGTGGTGGTCAGACACGAATCCATGCATTCGCTGGACTAATTACTAATATTTACACCAGACGTATATACCTGGTTCCCTGTACACATTACGCATTATCTGTAATCTCCTCTCCACATATTTTTTCAAAGGAAAATGTCTTTGATATATCATGTATATATCCCATATGTGTGTCCACATTTAATTTCATACAACTTCGGTATAGATCATCATGGGAATCGTGAGCAAATCTGTCTTTGGTGAGAATATTGGTAAATGTAAACAGTAAATACCGGCTATTTCTAATGTGCTTATGATTTACACACTCGCATACCGAGAAAAACGGAAACTTCTAAAAATCCATACAAGTAATGGCCACAGGGAAGATTTCCAGAAATGATGACATTCATGTGACAACTTCCAAAGTATCCAAAGGGAAAAAATCGAAAAATATTTGGGTATGAGCTCATTATCATTACTTCATTCTAATTTGTTGTTAGAAAATAATGAAAACTGCATGTGAGAAAAAGTTGATTACAATAATATTTAAGATGACTCATTCTAATTCAGTTTAACTAGGTAAACAAATTAGGCTTTAACTGTCACATACTTGCATAAAAAATTAGCAATTATTCAAAGTTAAATAAAAAAAAATGCAAAATGCAATCTGCTTTTTCCATTCCCATCTGAATTCAGTTTGTTTCGTTCCTTTTTCGCTTTCATTCGTCAGTCTGCTGCTTCGCTTCGCCCTGTGCATCTGGAAATTTCACATTCAGAATTTCTCTGTCACATCGGATTAGTTCCAAACTCTAAAAGTTTATAATATAAAAGTATTAGTCTTCTTGTTCATTTAACTGTTAATGTGGGAGCCCTCGTGCTCGCGTAAGTTTTCAATATTTTACATTTAATTTTACTCATTTACTGTAATAATTTGGTAGAATTTCGTGTAAAATTCAGGAAATTTTCTGGAATTAGAGTATAAAACACAGAGTTTCTTTGATGGAAAGACTTTTATTTTGTATAATATATTTACTTGGTCAATATTTTACACGAACTGTATCAATTTTGGGATATTACCCGGTTTTATCATATGTTATATGTATTTATTTTTCTCTCCGCGTTGTCGATAGCGTATAGACAGGTGCACCTGTAAAAAAATTAAAAAAACACAATGTTTAAACAGACGCCTCCTTTATCTTAAAGATAGTATGTACATATACGCAAAGTATCAGCGTGTAAAAAAGCGTCGCTATATAGCTATAGGTATATGACAATCCAAATACAATTTTCAACCATGTATAAGGAGCATGCAAATGTATTGAGGCCTTTTCTCAGAGTCAGTACTTTTTATTTGAATAAAAATTGTCTTCAAAAAGACTATTCTGTTTTTTTTAAATTGGTGAGAAAGGACAATTAAGTAATATGCATACCATTAGTTTCTTTTTTTAGAGTTCCCATTGGCAATAATGTTTAAATTGCAATACCCTGTGCAGATACATTTTCAGTACATTGCATTTGTTAGTCAAAACGTTTGACTAAAAAGTAAAAATCACAATAAGAATCCACATGCATTCTGCATCACAACGTTTTGTCATGTTCTGTATAGACTGCTCGTTGTTTATTGATATGAAAAGACCAGAAAGTTTGAGTTACTATGCACTGATTAATGATTTTTTTACGATATATTCCACAGGTACTTACTAAAACATGGGAGGCTCGGGTTCTACTAACTTTTTACATCAGCTGAGCCAATCCTCCAGCCCTTACAATCCACAAGATCAATTGGACCCAGTGATGCAGGTTATGCAACTTCGGACCGAATTGTTCCATGAACGGAATAAAACTCACACAGAGTTGTGCTCAATACACAAAACTATGG
>JAIUND010001840.1:0-29587 GCA_034699125.1 Gisinianus flammeolus | reverse complement strand
TGTAATAGACTCCCTGGGACTCTATAATATTTTCGGATACACTCCCTGGGAGTCTATTCTAGTTTATACGGTATTCGAATTTTGAGGACAATTTAAAAGAAAGCCATAAGCCATAATTCATGCAACCTTGAAAGCGTCAAAAGGATAATGGAAATCCGAGATGGTTTTATTTAATTTTTTCCCGGACGACAAAAAAAATGTAAAATGTCTTTACCATGTAAATTTTTCTTCATCTCATCGCATCGGAATGGAAACGAATGAAAATATTCATTTCACGATCATTTCTTTTTCCTTTTTCCCCATTCATCTCATCTGCACGCAGACAGAGAGAGAGAGAGAGAGAGAGAAAGTGAGAAAGAACTCTAAAGGAACTGGAGGAGTAGGATTAAGACATTTCCTTACAGTGTGCGTATCTAATTCTAATATCTACATGATATACTCTGGAATTAAATTCATACACAGAGACTTCTTTCTCTCTCAGCTTTTTCCCATTGTTCGACGAGAGAGAGAAAGATAGAGAGAAAGACTGAGGACGCTTTCCTTCTTTCTCTCTGTAAAATTACGCGTATTATTGGCTCGACATTGGTTTTTCTAATAGCGTGAGGGAACACACAGACACACTATATCGAAAGGAGAGAGTGAAAGAAAAAGTGTCTGTGGGATAGAGGAGAGAGAGAGAAAGAGTGAGCGAGAGGGGAGAGAAATTCTCTTTATACTGATTTCAGAATTGAACTCAGCCTTTTCCTCATTAATTGGATTTCTGGCCCATTAATTTTACATATAAACCGAAAAAAAATCTCAAAAAAAAGACCAAAGTTTCTTCGCTCTCTTTCTCTTTCTCATATTCCATGTCCTCAAGAGAAAAGATGTACAACTTTTTATGCATTGAACAAGATGAGATAAGGGATGTTTTCTTTTGCATGTAAATGAAGAGTCAAAATTAAAAATTACTAATGTATTTTATGTTTTTATGACTATGTGATTTTGCTATTAAATTCGGAGCCATATGTTTCATATTTCTATTTATTTTAAATCCTATCTTTCTTTCGTAGTTTCGTTTCTTCGGCATGATTTATTGAATCGAATCCCAATTAAAACTCGGTATTTCCTATTTTTCTTGAAAACTCAAATTTTTATTTGTCATATGACCCAAAAATCTCATGTTTTGTAAAGAAAATGTATTTGTGGATTGGATGCGCCAGACATGTTTTGGATTCTGAAATGTATTTATTGAGATTTGTTTTGAGGGGTTGTGAAGGGAAAATGTTGAATGCTATGGAGTTTGGAGTTTGGAATGAGACATTTTGAGATGATGTGGATGTTGATGGGACATTCATTGGTTGAGCGAGTGGCACTTAATAATGTTCAATGTGAATGTTGAGGGGGAGAAAACTAATCATGCTCGAATCACTCCACAACTGTAAAAAATGAGCTGAATCTGTTTCCCTTCCAGACTCTTCATATTCCTCTCACTCTTTCTCTCTTCCTTTTCTCTCACTGAATATTTATATATTGTATATTGTATATTCTTTCTGTTCCTGTACGAATTTCCTCATTTCCCTCAATTGCCTTCTCTCTCCGTAGCGACACGGGGAAGTCCATGAAAAATATTGTATACGTTTCGTCGTGCAGTGTAGAGTTTCAACGCCATTCACATGAAAGGGAGACCAAACGTACGCAACATTGAACAGGTTTCAATTTTGTGTTTTGAATATTCCAAGCTCCTGGATTCTCCACATTTAAATTCATATCCATATACCTATTTATACATTCCATTTTTCATTTCAACTTCATTTCTCGAGTCTGGAAGGGGACAAGGAAACAGACTGGAGACTGTGAGAGTTTGACAAAAGGGGATGAAGAAACTGTGTGTACTGGAGAAAAAATAAAATTAATGTTTGTTTTTTATTGCTTCACGATGGGATTTGGGGGCTGTGTAAATTCTGTATAGTATTTTTTGATGTCCTTTTCCTTCTCCTTCTCATACACTTACTTGTATAAGAAGTGGAATGTGTTTTGCTTTTGTGTGTTTTTTGAATTGGAATTCCGCGGCGTGTGCTAATGTCTCCTCATTAGGCACAGTTTTTTCTCACTTTAATTGTCAGACGTAATTAGGCTTGTGTTCTGGTTTTTGGTTCTGGTTCTGGTTCTCGTCTTTTCTGTCTTCTGTCTTATCTCATCATCTCTCTCTCTCTCTCTCTCTCTATACAGTCTACAATCTACATGATGACATGATGATGATCATCATCATGACTTCATTTCTTTATTTCATATATGCTCCCTCCTCCATTTCACACTCAAATCCCCAAAAATCCACCACACTTTTCATCCTGCAGAAAAAGACACAAACTTTTACGATTCATCTCCGTCACTTTTTATTTATACCCAAGAATTATTCCCAGACATTTCCTCCTATTGTTTTTCAAGCTCGAGTTAAGTAGGACAATTACACACGAATCACAGTCTGTTTTGTCCAATACTCCAAAAGTCTGTACAAACTCTACAGCTTTCAAAGGTAAATATATATATATATATATATATACAAAATGGAAATGAGTCGCTTTGGAATTTTTGGAATTCCTTAGTTGGAAATTAAATTACTTAGACAAGAGTGAAGAGAACACATGCATGAATTCTCCTCGCAGACACTTCGTGTCTCATCAGGAATAATCAGAACAATAGCGATTGCAATAATGTTAATCATGTACACAGCAGAATACAAATCATCAAATCACACAAACACACACACACAAGTTTTTTGGAGTTCTAAACAAACTCATTTACACATTTATCTTACACAGGATAGTACTATTTAATTACGGATACGTGGGGAAACGTAAAAAAGCTCCCGGATCAAGAAAATTGTAACTGTACTTAGGGAAAACACTATCGTACTTATATACAATAAAAAGGAAAACTGAAAACCGTGTAAAGTACACAGAAAAAACGAAGAAAATATACATACTTGGAATCTCAAAGTCCACATTCACACACACATCAAAATCAAACTAATGAAGACTTCAACTTCAACGTCAACTTCTTACACTCCAAAAAAAAGCAGTGTGTAATGTATTTAATGTGTACACATGAAAAATGAGGTTTGTTTTTTATATTTTCCATATGAACCTCCACACTGGATACGGTAAAGTATAAAGGAGGAAAGGTGTGGTGGCTTTTGGAATCCTTTTTTCGAAATTCCTTTAAACCCCGTATCTGTATCTGTATTATACAGATACAGGGTAAAGTGTATATTTATTGTGGGTTTTATTTATGTTATGGATTCTCTGTGGTTCTGTAGATTAGGAGGAAGTGAAGAGGATAAATCTATCGAGAATAAATTGGAGAATCCCAATTCGCTCTTTCTCTCTCTCTTTCTCCCTCTTCCTCTTTCTCTCTCTCTCTCACTCTGGCTCTTGCCCTGATAAAATTACTCTCCATTTATTTACTGGTATATATTCTGTGGGCACATTAGAAATTAGAATAAGATAGCAACTTGTCTTGGTCCATAGTCCGCACACAATCCTTAGAGTTTCCAAGCCTTGAGCTTTGAGTAAAACCCAAATTCAAATTCAAATCCTCGTCCATCGTGTATTTTTTTTCCTTTTTTCTAAAACTTACCCTCCATTGAAATTCTAATCCAAATTCAAAAGGATCCCTCAGTTATAATATAGAGCAAATTTGTAATATTGCCCTGCTTTTCCTATATTTTCTGATGTCGCATTTCGTGCTCCCTTCACAAAAACATACCTATGGAAATTCCTGTGTACAGATTTTTTTTTTTCTTCATGTTCCGCTTTAATTTAAATCAGTGGATGGATGCTGCTGGAGAGTATACAAAGTACAAAGTAAAAGAGCGAGAGTATATATGAGAATGAGAATGGGATGAAGATGAAGAAGAAGAAGGGAAAGGGAAGAGGATGCTGATGCTGATGCTGGTTTTCGCTTTGATGTCTGCTTAATAAATCATGTTGAGGAAAAAATCCTGCGGCAATTATATGGACCTCAAATATGCCTAGAATTCAACCTCAAAGACTCTCGTTCTCTCTTTCTGCTTTGTGTAAATTCTATATACCTATTCTAAATTCCAAATTCTCTTCCCTCTTGAACTCCACCAGATTTCTTATTCTCATTCTCTAGATCCAGGATTTCGTATACTGATATAGTCTGACTCTGACTACAGAAAAACTCCTCAGCTATGAGAAGATTAAGATTAACTCTTTGAAAAATTAAAAGTAAAAGCATAAAGCCAGTTGAGGATTCTCATTATACCGACGAATTTATTGTGTATAAATCTTGTGCCTGTTCTCGTGTGTGTGTGTGTGTGTCGATACGTTTACTCGGAATTAGTCAAATATTCCCATTGTCTAATTCTTCAGTCTAATTCCAGTTGATATCGATAGCAAAGGCAATGGCAATGGCAATGGCCAGTAAACATTGGCAATTCCTGTACAGCCACTTTTAATATCAGTATTCAGAATGCTCGGGCAGAGAGAGATCAATAGATTTTCCTTTTCCCAATGAGCAAACTCACACTCGAATGTACGATTCAACGAATAAACTTTAGTTGAATCGGCGTACCGATCTTTCTGTAGACCTGACAAAAGTTTTTACAGGTTTTTTCGGGGATTGTCGACGGGTCAAAAGACTCATTAAACCAATTTATGATTTACTTTTGCTCTCATTCAGTCAAAAAAAGAAGGCGGATTTCCATTTACCTTTTTTTACCAGTGAAATCCGCTTTTTTTTATCGAGCTTGGAAAACTATTCCGGATCCGCGAATGTAAAATCAAATTAAGGCTTAATAGAAAAAAAGTCCACTGGTGGAGTTTTTTCATATTCCCCTCATTTTTTGCCATCGTACTTTTCGTATTTGTATTGACACGCTGTATTTTGAGATGACAAGGAACGTTGAATATATTTCGGGGATATAGTAATTATTATTATTATTATTCTGGAGGAAGTGAAAGTGAGGATGTAATTTAATTACTTTTTAATTATATTGAGAGACGAAGAGTGGAAAGGATGTGTTTGTTTTTGTTGGGGAAAGTGTGTGATGAAACTCCATAAAATCTGGCTGCTATATGTATAGAAAAACAAAGAGGATGGAACTTAGACAGTGTAAGACAACGAGAGAGATGAGATGGCCCAATTTACTTAAAATTCAAATTCAAATAAGGTAGAAAATTAGGGCAGTCGAAAGTCCTGAAGAGAATCTGTAGTAGTTTTAGTTTGTAGTTTAGTTTCCGCATACGTTTCTCCATCCTCAATTCAGTTTTGAGAGTTCCGACTCTAACGATAAGCTTCCTCAAGTATAAAGATACAGAAGAAAATAAAAGGGAATCTCCGCACACACAACTACATAGCAGAATATACAGAGAAAGAGAGAGAGAGAGAGAGAAGGGAAAGCGGAAAACATCCGGGCCAGAGAAATAGTGAATCTTCTTCTTCTTCTTGGATAGAGAAGCTTGGCAAAAGTTGGCAAAAATTTCTTGTCACGCCACTTTAAGTTGAGATGAGTTTCCAGTTTGCAGTTTGCATACAAAACAAATCGTGATTGTGCAAGTTTTTGAGCGAGGGAGCGATGGAGTTTTCTCCCTTTTCCCTTTCCCATCATCCGTCGTTTTCGCTTTTGCTTTCGTTCTCGTTTTCAACAGATATGGATATGCGGATGCGGATGTGAATGACCGTCCTATCCGTCTTTTAAATGTAACTCACCCCACTCTCACATTTTTCAACGTGTACTTACATACACGGACGGATTTCCTATTTCGCAAATACCATGACAGATCTGGAGCAACACACACACACACACTTTTTCTTTCTCTCTAGCTCTTGTATGGATATTACTCTTCCGTCTATTCCATATACAGATATATTGAGAGTCATTTCACAATCTCATCATAAATTCAAAATTTCCTACACGTTGACGTCCCCGTTGCTCTTCTTCAGAATTTTTAAATATTCTCTTCAGAATTTGCTCATGGAATTTACAGGCATGTCAAATCAAAATGAATATATTTTTGCATCAAATTACGTGAATATTTACAGAGCAAGTATGTTAGTGGCTGTTTCTGTTTGGGATGAAAACCTAAATGAAAGTTTCTAAATGAAACTTTTAGTTGAAAAACCTGAAACGAGAAATTTTGAATGGTATTTGCAAACAGTTGGAGGGGGAAAACCTTGGGGTTTCCTGTGGAGTCGTCGTGAATTGTGAATGGTCAGATGAAATGAAATGGGAATGAAAGCGTGATGATGAAGAGAAGGAGAAATATCTGACGCTGGCGATGCAACAGCAGCAGTCAGTGAGAATGGAGATAATAGAGAGTGTGAGCGGGTGACAATTACAATGGGAGGGAAGGGAAGTGAAAAGTATGTGTAAGATAGATATCAACAACGGAAAACAGCATACAATTCCGTGGAACTAGGAAATTGAAGGAATAGAAAGTGAGAGGGAGAGAGAGAGAGAGTAAAAGAAGAAATCATAGAAAGGTCATTGAAGTGAATGAAAATGAGTCTTTTCAAAGGTCTCGCTACCACTACCACCACTACCACTACTACTGCTGCTACTGCTACTGCTGCCTCCCTCCCCTTTCACTTTCACTGACTATACAATTCCAATTCTCATGTTCTCGGCAGGGAAAATGAGATCCAGTCACGAATCGTTTGGAATTTTCATCATCATCCTCTTCCTTTCTACTTTTACTTTTATGCATCTCTTTCTCTCTTTCTTTCTTTCTTTCTTTGACTCTCCACTCGTATGGATTTCATATCATGTGTGAATAGTCAACAGTCAACATTGAACATCTTACGTGGGGTCCAGCTCCTTAGTACTTACCAAGTGTGAACATCTTTTTCTTATTCCTCCACATATTTCAATCCTCTTTCTCTTTCTTTCTCTCTGTCTCTCTCTCACTATAAAACTCTGTTTGGAAAAATCCCGATTCTTGTCCTCCATCCTTTCCCTTGTGTACATTTTGACTCGCCTTGGGGAAAGTCCCTTTTCTTTCCTTTTTTTTCAGGGCCATTCACAATGATCAATGATATTTTGGAATTTATTGGGTTTTCCGTCGTTTTACCAAATTATTCTTTCCGGTTTCTCCTCCATTGCAATACGAGTATATATTGTGACTTCAAAATTTCGATAGTCAAAGTCAGGTGGACTTAAACTTTCACTTTCACCGGGAATAAATCGGGGAAATTCGAAATAAAAATTCATTGTGGATCCGAAGAGCTTGCGTTATAGTGCGTGGGGTAGAAATTGTTCAGAGAATATTTAAAATTTGAGAGAGAGAGGAAAAAAAAGGGGGAAAGTCCGTGCTTTTTTTCGCTTCTCTTCTCCTGTCTATTTTCTTTGTTGGATGGATAGGCGGTGGACATTTCATCTTCTCATCACGTTTTACGAGTATACCGAGAATCCAGAGATGGCTGCTGCTAGAACTTGTAACCGTCTTATCTCGAGGATCCTTTCGGATCTTTCCTATATATATATATATTTCCTCTCTCCTTATTCTTTAACTCTGTATTCTCTGTAGTACACAGAGTTTTTTTTTTACCAGCTTTGCTGCCACATGGTTTGGGATTTTCCGTTTGGTTTGGGGTTTGGAGTTTGGAGTTTTGGGTTGAAGTCAAGTTCAAACTTACCAAGATCTTGGACCCTGTAGAAAAAATGACAGTGTTGACGTGTGGATCTGAATTAGTCATATAGTTTTGGGGTGATTGGAATGGGAATTGGAATCCATATCATCCATAAATCATGATCGGTTGTCTCATTATGATTATTTTATCAAAGAAAAAACCATGATAAACAATTTTTTCCGCTCACCCCCCATTCGAATTTTGAATTACCGGTACTTTGATTTCAAATCCCAAATTTTGGAAGCAAAGAAAAACTGGGCCAATGACCAACACTGGAGTTGAGTTGCTTGACGTTGGTTTCTCTTGCCATTCGGATGCGAGTCCAACTGGACTTTATCTTTACGATCCCCAAGCATTTTTTTTTTGCAAGTTGTCAATTTCTTGGAGTTGAACCTGAGACTGTAAAAGCTGCGGGTCTGGAATCGGATGGATGTGCCAAATATTATTTGAAATTCACAGAGGTTTACACATGTTGTACTCAAGAAATCTGCATTGCCAGTCATATGTTGAGCCTTTTCAATGTAGGTTTGTAGTTCGGACGTTCGAACGTTTGATTTTTCACACCAACCAAAACTGACTTTTTGAGTCTTTTTTGGGAGCAAGAAACTCCCAAAAAAATAGGTTTGATCTTTCTCGTGTATGGATTTAAGGGAGATTGAGTTTGTGTCCATGTAAAATTAAAATTGAGGACAGGGAATTGAAAGGATTTGTGAGGTGAGACTCTGTGTAATTGTTATGATCTCTGACACATTTTCTTGGGCTCTTTTATGAGGATGTAAATTTTCCGAATGGAATGGCAATGAAGAGTTTTTGTGTTCGTTGTTGGTACATACCGGGAAATCAGGAATGAGATAGCATTTGATGAGTGAAACGCGCACACACGGGATTGCTATTACAAATCCCCATTTGAAATCGTCCCCCAAGTCCATTGTCGATTGTCGATTGTCGACTTTCGACTATCGACTTTAGAGACGACTGTTCATTTCACCGTTCACGTGAGCTTTCTTCCTCACTTTCATTTCCACGTCAACTCTGACGGGGGACAGTCAAAGTCATTGACTTTCACTTGATCTTGATCAGGGTTTGAAAAACTCTGGACTCTGGAAACGATCCCCCATAACATTACACGCTCACATTACAACTTACAACTTACAAGAAGACTATGGATTTTCAATTCCACATGGTGTGAATCCGGAATCCGGAATCCATTCCCCACACTCTGGTCTCTGTATCCATTTTACATGCACACACACGCACATCCAAATGAAGAGAGACATGCAGAGCTCGAAATGAAATCCACTGAAATTTCCATCAATGTAAACTGGAAACGATTCACCGGTTAATGCATATAGCAAGAGGAAGAGAGAGCTTGGGAATTCTCCATGGGTGCGATCAACTTTGAGTAAGATGGAGTGAAAGTTGTCACTCGACATTTGAGGTGACTTTTAAGAGTAATTTATTTGATTGCCACCATCATCATCCGCCATGTCCTTGACTTTGGCAAGTGATGAGAGCTCCAGAAACGCCAAAAACTCCTCACTTGTCTACTCTGTCTTATTCTTATTCCTTTGGAATTCGAATTCTCGACAAATTTCAAATTTCAAATCCCAACTGCTTACTTCATCTCATTTCAGAGATTTCTCTTTCATTTATTTTCCTTTAAAATCCTCTCACATCTCAATCCTAAAATCACACAGTGACGAATCCCGTAGAGGCTGGAAAATGTCTTGATTTGTATTTTAAATTTTGTGGATGTACGAACGAATTTAATTTCAAATAAAAAATCTAGTCTGTGGAGAGAGAAATGATTGTACGTACAGAAAAGTCATTTTCATCAACCGGAAGGAGGGATTTACTTTTATTTCATGACATTTGTTTTTGGATGAGTTGGAGAAAGTTGGAGTTCAAACTGAAAAGTCATCTTTTAGATCTCACTGTGTGATCTCAGACTGTATTTTTTCATTAGATAATCAGGGGATGAGATGAGACATTAAAGACATTGAAGATTCCCTTCTTGTTCTCCAAGCCAAAGCCAAAGCCAAAATCAGAGTCAGAGCCAGAGAAGAGGAAAAGCTACAAGCTACAGCAGATACAATTGACTTGCATGAGCACAAACCTCACAAACCTCACAGACTCTTTTTCTTTCCCTTGGATTTCCTTTTATCTCATCTCATTTCATTTCATTTCATTGTAAGTCATTGGACCACAGACGGAGAAAATGTGAGCTCATCTCACATCTTTCAGCAACAAATGATTTCATTTCAAACGCTCTCCTTTCATGTTTCCACACACACACACACAAACACACACACTGTACATATACGAACTTGCATATGGATTAAACATAAAACATGTATGAGCCATCTCTCATCTTTGTGTGTGTTATGTACAGATTTCTTTCATCTTATTTTCTTATTAGTATTCCGCTTTGTCTCTTCCTTTTGGTTTGTACATATCGTATACAGAACGGAGTGTGAGAATTTATTAGGAAATTACGACCATTCCTCTGTTTAATATTCAACTTTGTACACACCTTTGAAACCTCAACTATTTTTTATTTACTCGACTTTAAAATTCATTGTTCATGCTCCGATGATGAATGAGACTTTACAATCACAATCACAACTCCAAATTTAATTTACTATACATGGATTTCAATTCAACGACATGAATTTCAAGTATTTGTCAGTATCAAGAAGAGAAATATATTTTTACTGTAGCGTTCAAACGACTTACATCATACATGATGATGGAAATTCAAGTTTGGAAATCAATGGGAACGTTTTACGTTTTTCTTATTGGCTTGAAAAATATCTAAATGACTTTAAAATCAGAGAAAGAGAGCGAGACAGAACTTGTGCATTTTATCTGTTGGAATGCGAATACTCTGAAGCCGTGGAATATTGCAATAGCAATATATATCTGTAGGAATAATATCCATGATGATTTGTTTGTTGAAATGTGCAGAGCGAGAGCAAGAGAGAGAGAAGTAACTACTTGAGTAATTTATGAAAAGTATGTTGGGGAGATTGAGTTAGGAGTTGGAACACACGATGGTCATATCAATTCCCAAAGTCATAGTCATAGTCATAGCCATATCCATATGAATGAATGTACACGGGAAAGCGAAGAGAGCGAAAAACCTCTTGTGACTCTCCAATCTCCTCTCCACCATTCGCCATTGCTATTGCTATCGCCACGTAATAAATGAAGCTGAAGACAAGAGATAATTTATTGGGAATGCTGATGAGTTCATAAATGAATTGTTGTAGAGAGTGGATGAGAGCAAGAGAGAGAGAGACGGGAAAAAACTGCTGCTGCTAAATTTCCTTTGTAGATTGTACATATAATAATATAGTTTCAATAGGTGGAGAGATGTGCTCACATTCATATATGTTTTATTTCGTACATGTGTAGAACTGTAGACTAAATGTGTGAAAATGTAAATGTGTAGGCTGGGACTCTTCACCATTAGGATTATTATTATTATTATTATCATTATCATTATGGATGTAACTTTAACTGGAGTGTTCCTTACACAAAGAAATCCACACACACACACACACACTTGAGTGTTTCTCTCTCTTATTCTCTTCAAGGAAAGAATTATTATTAATTTTGCGCCTGGATGAACTCGAAGAAATTACTTTGCTTCCCCTTCACTGATCCCCAGTCTCACATAAATTACAGCTGTTTGCATATTCATTTTATTTATCCCTTGTTTTTTTTTTTTTTTTGGTTTACGACTCCGCACACAGATTTCAATTCCATTCCAACAAAACAAAACACGGCACGGTCTTATACAAAGGGAAAAAAGGAGAACTTCACGCAACTTCGGACTTGATGAGACTCCTCTGATTCAAATTTAACGTTTTTTTCTCGATCCCTCTGAAAAAAAAATTCCCTTCGAAAAATTGGAAAGCTTCAAATCAATTGGACATTTGGAATTTGCAAATGAATTTGAAAATAAATATTTAATTTTCCATTTGTCTTGTCAATTTGTAACTTTCAACGATGGTGCTCATCGTCAATTATTGTTTCCTGAGGGAATGTCTAAAAATGACAAATGTAGTTTTTCAAAATGTCATATTGCATTTTCTGACATTTCCTTGTGACTTTGCCTGTAAGCACAAGCACTCAAGTCCTCCCATCATGTAAATGGAAAATGGTGAAAATGGGTAATGAGATTCACATAAAGCTATATATATTTTTTGTTGTGTACAGAACAATACGATATAGATGCAAAATGGGAATTTGAATATTCGGATTGTGTTACGCTATACACGAACAAACATTTTCCGCTCGAGTGTCTCTTGTGTTTCTTTCCTCTTTTGGACCAATTTTTTCCCTGCAATCCCTTGTGTGTCACAATAAATTCTGTGAGACGTCATCAGGGTCGGCTGTGGAGTGTGCATGCAGAATATTCATTTGTGAGGAACAGAGAGAGAGGGAATGTGGGCCAGTTGCACACAGCCCCCCGTCTTCACACAATCCCGCAGTATTAAGCAGTGTACATGATAAAAATTCCTTCATTTTTTTGCATGTCACTTGGAAGTTGGAAATGCTTCATCTTTCGACTCCTTTCGTCCCCTTGACTTACATTATGAGCTCCGAAATATGTACATCCAATGTGTGTACAGTCAAGTCCCGGATTCTCACACTCTTTTTTCTTTTTCGTCCATTTCATTTTCATATGGTGGGTGGAGAATCTATAGAAAGTATCCGAGTTTTATGATGTATGTATAGTCAATATTCTATATAGGAAGGATGTTACATCGGAGAGACTGAGGCTGGGATGGGATGGAATGGAAATTAAATTCTAGATTTTTTTTTTTGTCGGGGCAGGGTCTGTGTGAAGTGGGATGTGAGTGATGAATGGAGCCAACTTGTCTCCAAGTCTAAAGTGAAAAAAGATATATTCTTATTATTTTAACTTTTCACAGCTTGTGCGAGTCCAACAGATCCCGATTGTCGTACATTAGAAATGAAAATGAAGAGAATAGAACAGAGTGTAAAATTGTGAATTCCCGTTAGGAGTTTGTGATTTGATTCCATATGCTCAGTCAGGGAGAAAATTTGCAAATTTAATGCTCATTTACACAATATGCAGATAGATCTCCATATGTATTTTGCCATTTACAATTTTGGATTTGGATTTTTCATGGACAAAAAAGTATCCAGTGCATTTTGTCAATGTGAGAAATAATTTAGAGAAAATTCATGAAACACACATGAGCTCCGACAAACGATTTGAAACAAACACATTGAAGTTTGCAAGTATGGATGTACAAATGAGTTCAAGTCGGTTCCCAATTTTTCAATATTTTGCACTGATAGTATAGTCGATGGCAGTAATTTCGTGGAGATGGATGAGAGCTCTTTGAGTCTTTCAGTTGATACTCAAAGTACATATCTACCAAAATGTACAAATCCTTCCTGTTTTTCCTTGTATCTTTTCCTCACGGTTGGGCTCATCCTTTTGTGTTTGTGTATATGAAAACAATTAAGTGTCGAGAGACTTTCGTTGAGAGTTCGTGCTAAACGCTCATAATTCCTGGAGACGTTGAGCAACAAAAAGGGGAGAGAGAAGTGAAAGAAAGAATATGAAGGAGCATCAATAAGGAATAAGGAAAAAGTGTTGTTCCTTTCCTTCCCTTGTCAATATATTGCAATTGCCAAATATATTGAACAGCTCACGTATGAATCATTCACTTTACGGATAATGCATGTGCCATTAATTCCACGCACTCACGATCAGTTAGTGCCACAAACAACCTATGTTGTATACACAGACAAAATACAAACGCTTCCTCCTCGTTTCTCCCCCTTTTCTCAAATCTCAAATCTATACATGTACAAAAACACCTACACTACAAACTAATAAACTCTCACCGGAGACCTCTATCAACTGGCTGGATTATTCCGTGATCAAAGTCCAACCTTTGACCTGTAAAATCAATCTCAAAAAACAAACTCAAAATCCTTGCAATATCCCCAAATTGACACACGGAAAAAGTCAGTTGTGCTGCACCCCTTGAACAGTTTTTACGAGTATGTACAGTCAGATGACGATTGCAAGTGCAGGGACTCCACGAAAAATTGCCTTGTTTCAGTTGTTCCATAATTCGTAGGATTTTTCTGGAGGAAGTCCCATGTAGCACGTTCACAATGTTCACATAGACCATGTGCAATAAAATAGAAATACAGATATATAGGGAATGAGAATGTACATAGAGGTGGAAAGAATCATGCTCCATGTTCTTGTATGATAAATGTTGTCGGTAAGGCGAACGTGAAATCGTTAGGGATACACTTAATAAGTTACAAGCCTCCAACAACTCTCCTCTTCCTTCAACTAAAACACAACGAGTGACTATAGCCGTCGTCGTCATATGACTGTAGTATCGTATATATAGGTATCTGTATAATGTAGAGAGAAAGAGAGAGAGAGAAAGAGTGAGTTATGAGTGAGTCTGTTAACTTGTAAATTGCACCCAGCAACAGCAACACACTCACACACACACACACATACATATTATATATATATATTCCGTTCTGGTTCTTTATGCACAGGACAATTCCATCGTCAATCGTCTCGCTTTTTCTTCAACTGCAAATGCACTGCGAATGCTTCAAAGTTCCTCGCGTTTCATACCTCGTTACAGTCTTCTGTATGAGGAGAAAAGGGAAAAGCGCACTGCATATTTGCTTTGCTTCGGGTTTGAGTTTGAGTTTGAGTTTCAGATCTGGACTCAAAACTCAAATGTATGTTGGCTCCAGCTCGGATTCGATATTCCGCTTCTGTGTGCGACTGCACTTTTTCGCTGAATGCTTTCCTTTCCTCTCCTTTTTTCATCTTCAATATCCAATCCACATTATATTACATACTTTGTGCCCTTCTCCTTTTTCTTGAAAGTAGGTATGTAAACGTTGTATGTATAGATATGGAGAGCTGCCACAAGTCGTAAATTGAGCATTGAAAGTTTCACACGAGTTGCGGGGAAAAAAACTGGAAAGTATCAAGTGCAACGTACTTTGATGTGGTGTAATATATAAAACAAAGACAGGTAAACTTTGCCTCTACGCACACGAACATTCACAATGTGTTTACACTCCTCCAAACGGAAATATCCGTAGAAAGATGAAAACATGAAGAATTTTGTGTGTACTTGTGCAATCCTCATGCTGGACTCTGCATCATCATCATCTATATAGCGGCTTTGCAATGATGAAAAAGGGTAAAGGGTCGAGATTTAAGACTGAAGAGTCGAGAGCCTATAAAAAAATCCCGAGATGCGCTCTCACCTGGTGGTAATGAGTTTTTGGAATTAGGAATAGCGAATAAAAAAAATAAAGGAATTAACTCAAGTAAATCGAGAGAGTTCATCTGGGCAAAGATTTTTTTTCTCTCGTGGTGAACTTTACACAGTCAGTGTAGGTAATAATTTCCTCGAATGATGAAGCAGTTTTGGTGTGGACTCAGGGCCAGCCCAAATCATCATGAAAATACTTTAAAATAACAAAGAAAAAATGCCAAGCGTGCTAAATGTATTGGACATTGGCCATTAGAGATTTGACAGATTTGTGAATATTATTGTGGAAAAAAAGTTGTTGAACTTGATGCAATTCACTGAATTGAATTCAGGCAAGTTGTGTGAGAGAGTGAGAGAGAGAGAGTTGACTGTGGAAACGAGAGCAAGATCTTATGGGAAAAGAAGGGAGAGACATTCCAGACATTCTCCGAGAATAAATAAATGACAACTTTATTCGAGGAGCATTGAATTGGAAAGTGAACTTGCTCATTCTCAACGTAAAGTGAGTCTAAGCTGAAGATGGAGATGACGAGGGAGGAAGACGAAGAGAAGGAGTTAGTTGAGTTAGAAGCCATAAAGGTTACGTTCCAATGTAAAAAGTGGGAGCTTCTCCTTCCTCTTCTTCTATCTGTACTTCTTGTCCAGAATATTTTATGTCAAGTACGGGGAGGAAGATGCTTCTCCGCTCTCCCTGAGTTTTGCTTTTAGTTTTACGGATAAATTTTGTGTTGGACCCAGAAACCAGAGAGAGAGAGAGAGAATGAAAGTAAGGGAGCACAAGAGAACCAGAACGAGGTTGAGGAGAGTAAAACGTCAACGTGGTAAAGGGAAGCGTTGACATGCCGTGGTGAAAGGGTAAAGCAGTAAAGCTGTAAAATTTGCGAAATGGTCCTTTTATGACCGAGCCAGACTTTTGTGTAATCGTCGACTACTACATATCGTAGATAGTGAAAGAGAGTGAGAGAGAGAGAGAGACAGAGAGACGGCTGTGCTCCGCTGTACTATCTATACATGGACTAGCTATGTAGTTCCTACTGGCACCCATATGGAAATGCTCTCAAACCAAACTCACAATGCCATGCGAAAACAGACGGAGCGAAAACTCCGGTCAAAATGATGTTTTGACAAGCTCCTATTTTATTTACACGTCTCTCCAGTATATTTTTGCGTGCAATATGCAAACGGCAGACTGTTTCCAAGTAGTTTTATTTAGTGGAAAGCAAACATTGAGCTCCTTTTCTTTCTCTGTTTACACAAATATATATTTTTCAATATAATTATTTTTATTATCGAATGTGGAATCCTGTTGAAGAGTTCAATACTCACATTATTAATTGATTATTAGGATTCTAATTGAAAATCTAGCGTACGCTAATTCACAGTTGCCAGAACACGTTTGGAGAGTTTTACTTTACATACGAGTGTGAGGGGGAAATGAAATGTGTGTATTTGTATCTGTAGTTTGTGCGTATCTATACTTTTTATTCTATTTTCTGTGAGTAATAATTCTGTGGCCGTGTGTAGTTGTGTAATGTGTATAGGTACATTCATAAATAAAACATCAAGAATCCAGACTACAGGTTAATACGAAGGGTTTCATGCTGAGCTGTTGACTGAGCCAACTTTATTGAACCCCATGCTGTTTTCCCCGGCAAGAGGTTCCTTTCATTTCTTTGGTCATTTTATTTCTGTGGAGTTTCCATTTTGTATTTGTATCAGTAGTTTCTCGCTCATAGCTTCTCTTGTTTTTTTACTGTAGATTCTCCGTACAAAACACTAAATACTAAATACAAATACTCTCTCTCATTTACAATACACATTTATAAATATCTGAACAGAGAACAGACCCAGTTGCTGTTGGTTGAGAAGCTAAATACAAGATACACACGGCGATCCCCATTTAACGACCATTTAGTTTTCACTTATACATTTAGTTCAACCAAGAAAAGTCGGTAAAACAAAAAATAAAACTACAAATCATCAAGAAATGATCCTTTTTTTCTCTTGCTTGTTCGTCAAAGACAAAGATACAAAAAAGACAGAAAATATTGAAAACATTACGTCTTTTTTGCGTTCCCGAAATATTTTTCAACCCTTTACTTTTGTAAATATCCTTTAAAAAAATACCACGACGGGGTCATCAAGGTTTAAATGGGCTGATAAATAAATGGGGAATACCTATAGTATATAGGGAAAAGGAGTGGAGACAAAGTAGACGGAATATTATTATTATAGTGAGGAGCAAATGGCGTTGGGCTATTAGCGATTCTTCCATTAGTGTGATGGTCATTGTTATTACTCGTTGAGAGAGACGCTGTTATTCAGTCATTTAACTGCCTTCCCTTCCGATTTCTGATAAGAAACATTGAGGATCCTTCACGCTCAAAGAAAATCGTCTCATATGCGTTCGAGGAAGTACAAAACTACATACGATACAAATAGGAACTGAGGCGGCCGTTCATTCGAATTGAAATTGTGAGAAACTCGGATTATCTTCTATCCGTAAAAAGTGCATTCAAAACATCTGGGTTTTTTATGGCCTCTCTGCAAATACAGACCTACTAAAAAAAACTCGCGTTTTATTTCCTCTCTAAACAAACAAACGTTCAAGTTGGAAGTTGGAAATGGCATCCCTATGCAGTTTTAACAGTTTTAACAGTTTTTACTGTATAGAATAGTCAACTTTTAATGTCCAACAAATGTTTTCTATTGATTCAATTTAATGAGTGTCAATTTTGTAGATGTGAGCTCTCAACTGATGAATTATCTCTGTAGAGTCAACCCATGTACTTATTGTTGGTCATTTTTTTGCGAGTATAATATAGAAACAAAAAATTTGAAAGTGTGTTCATTTAGGTATGATTTTTTTGCTGTCTCCATGTATATGAATTCCGAGTGTATTATTCAACTGTATTACAATGGCTGATTCCATTATTTATATTTGATTACTCAGCGTACTGAGAAGGAGAAGGAGGAGAGACTTGTGATGGTTAGTTAGTTGGAATTGGGAAGGGTTCGAGTCTCTCGTGATGATATTAAAGCAAGAAGAAGAGCTAACTACACACTTGCTCGTCTTCGTCATTCCTTCTATCTCGTATAGACGAGAGGAAAGTGAGTTTATATATTGGTATATATTATATATATATTCATATACACCTATGTGAGAGAAAGAGAGAGAATATGAGAGGAAGTAGAGCACGAGTAAAGAAATATTTGGAAATTCTTATTCCTCGTCGAATTCGAATTTGGAATTTCGTATACTCAAGAACCAAGTAGAAGAAGAAGAGGAAGAACAAGAAAATTTTCCAGGTTGGTTCCAAAAATGCACCTGCCCAAATTCTCACGGTTTTACTTTCTCTTTCTACATTCCGTCTGGAGTTTCCACATTCACATTCGCATCGTTAAGATTTTCTGCACACACACATACACACACACACACACACACATACAACGGAGAATAAGACAAGACATAGAAGAGGCAGACGGGAAATATCGTAGAGAGAGAGACACACAGAGAGAAAATTTCTCTTTTCCTTCCTTCCATTTTCCCGTCTTCCAGTGTCCTTAACTTTTACTCCTTTCCCTTCTCTTTCTCTCTCTCTCTCACACACTTTTACTTTCCATTTCGTTTTCGTTTTCGCGTTGGCAGTCAGGCGCTTCAGCTTCAACTTGAGCACATTAGAAAGAGCTCACGAAACGCAACGGAGAAGGTACACAGAGAAGAAACTTGACGAGTTCACTCCTCTCTCTTTCTCTCTCTTAGTTACTACGGATATTTTCACAGTTGATATGATGAACATCCAGCAAAGGACCGACCAACCATTCACCGATGAAAGAAATAGAGGGAAACAGAGCATGGTGAAAGCATATCGGATTCTCCCTTCTTCTTTTTCTTCTTCTTCCAGCTTCACCTCACAATTACTTTTTCCCAATTCTTCTTCTTCTTTTTATTGGCTTATCCTCATTCATTTCCCAGAATCCCCACTTGGTTTTAGGCTGTAGCCTTTCAATTTCCCAAACTTTAATTATTGTCTACTTAAAAGGCTTAAATATAAAATGTGGCCAAGGAGTTGACATTGAAACCAGATAACTATACCACCAAGAATTCCACTGTGAGGTCATTGAACAGTTTCAAAATTAATTCTCTCAAGTCTCTGCCCTCAAACCACAAACTAAAAAATTTCAATTTGTTTATAAAGATGGTTAGAAAACTCAGATTTTGAATTTTCTACAGTATTTTCCTGGTAATTTTTCACATGGAATTCTTCAAGTTTCCCCCAAAACATATTCCCTTGCATAAGAAAAACTCTTTTTTTTTTTTACATTTGTGCAGTCTACAGATTTAAAAAACCTCAAAATCCCTGAAACCCCCCGAAAAACCAAGAAAACGCGGAAAACTCGGGGAAAACCCGGCTGTTTAAAAAAACGTATATTTGTCTGTCTATATACGACGTGGAAACATGGGGCTGGAAGCCGTGAGTGTACTCACATATTCACATAATATTTCCTCATATTCCCTACTTATCTGCTTATCTACAAACAGCATTCATTTCCCTCGAGTCTCAACTCTGAGAAATCACACACACACACACACACAAACTTACACACAGAATCTTGAAATGTTTTTCTCCTCTGTTAGCAAAGGAAAGAAAAACTCAGAGTATTTTTTTACTAGTCTCTTTAAATATCAAAAAAGAAGACGAAAAAAGTAGAGAGAAAGAGAGAAAGAGAGAAAGAGAGAAAGAGAGAAAGAGAGAAAGAGAGAAAGAGAGAAAGAGAGAGAGAAAGAAAAGTATGTTAGGAAGGCTACAAGTTTTTCTATCCATTTGCACACAATCCACAGTCTATATGTACAGTCTCTCTTGTTCTCCTTGTTCCCAAAAACTGAACTATTTGAGTTCACTCGCGTTGTTCTTGCTCGTATACATCTATGAGTGTAGTCTTTGGGTTGTGGGAACAGAAATGCCCGCCGGAAACAACCCAAACCGAGATGAAAACGGTCCCATATAATACAAAAAACCTTGTGCTTTCCTTTACAAAGTCATAGAGAAACCGAGACCGAGGAAGGAAGAATAATAAGAGAGAGAAAGAGAGAGAGAGAGAATGAAGAATCACATGACCCAATACGAAACCTTGAGAATCCTATGGATTGTGCGAATACAGGAATATATAAGAATAATAATATGAGGGAAAGGGACAAGAAAGTCTGACTGTCGAGAGTGAAGAGAGAAAGAGAAAGAGAAAGTCGGCAGGAAAAGATAGGCCCGAAAGAACATTTGAAGAAAAAACAAAAGCGAAATATTCCAGGCATATATGATATGCACATGAAATAGAATTTTTTCTGCGTCTGTGGGAGAAAAAGTAAAGGAGAGAGACAGAGAGCGAGAGAGAGAGAGAGAGAGAGAAAGAGAGAACTTGAAGTGAAAGAATAAGAAGGGAAAGTGGAAAGAAATGCTTGTTCTCGCTTGCGGAAGACACAAGAGAGTTGTTCATCATCGTGACTCTTCCCGTCCTCTCACAATTCACAATCTAAGAGAATCCCAAATGCTCCTTTTACTTTTTTCTTCTTCTTTTTTTCTTTTCTTCTTCGTCTTATTTTCCCTTGCCTGGGAGTTGAATTGCTCCTATTCCTAGACTTCTACGACGACTACGGCTATGACTGGTTGCTAAGTTGCTCTGTAGTGGCCATATGATTTACGAATCGTCCATATTTCATACACTATCATACACATCCAATGACCGTGGCAAACTACATTTATATTTATACGTAATACTTTTAGTCATGAGAGACACGAGTACGAGAGAGAGAGAGAGAGAGCAGAGAACGCAAGAGAAAAAACTCAGGGACTCTGAGACTCGGAGACTTGGAGAGTACTTAGGATGTACAACTGTTTTCCTTGTTTGTTTGTTTGTTTCCCATTTATCCCACACCATACCACACCATTCCATTCCATTGCCAATTTTCATATACATCATAAAAGATCTTGAGAAAAAATACACAAGGAAAAATAAAACTCAAAACGGATGCTCCACTTTTTATATTGAACTGTCTATGTGCAAAAAATGTGCGCTTTTCACTTGGGCTCTAATTCGCCATTTTTATACTGCAGTTTATTTCCTGTGTGCTCATATAAAATATAAAATTACGACACACATTGCCGGACGTTGAGTATTTGAAATTGCACATGGCATTGCATTCTTGGTATTTTGGAGCGTAATGTAATTTATTTTCGCTCCTGTAGCATTCTTCCTTTTACATCGTAGCGTACATACAGGAGTGGAACGTGATGAGAGGACGGATTGTGGCTGTAGGAATTTTGTGGCGTGAAGTGCATGGATTACCCATCTGTAAAACATACGAAAAATTCCCACTTTTATTCCATGTATCTGTACTCTGTACTTATACTCAACTCTGGACTGGGCTCGTTCAAGGACAATCAGAAAACTTGTGTGTGTACGTTCAGTTTGCACATTTTCCACATGAGGAGAAAGCACACATGAACATTACAATCAGCAAACATGGTGGGAGGAGATTGACAAACAAATGTATTTTTTTTTATTAAATATTAAATGCTGTGTTTATTACATTTGTACATATTTTGAGGGTTGTTTTCCACGTTCACCCTTTGCCCCTGAAAGTTGTTGTTTGGGTTACTCAAGCCCAGAGGCAACAGCTGACTGACTGACGAGAGAGTTTTCCTGTTGGCTCTTTCGCTTGGATCTTGATGTGATCTCATGATGAATCTGGGATTTTTTCTATTCCTTTTTCTATATATTTGTACATGTTCGCAGTACTATTTGGAGTCATAGTCATTTTATCTCATTTCATTGCAAATGCACTGCCTGGATGAGTAATGTAATTGGAAAAGGTCTAGGAATCAGAATCATACAGTTAATCATGGAGTGGAGAGAATATTATTTCTTATTCCCTCGGAAAAAAACTCCTTTACAGCGACATGTGTACAAATACATACAAATTCTACACACGAGCATGAAACTTGAGAAAAAAATACGTACCTATCTGTACATATAGCTAAAATTAGATAGGTTGTACTTGGTAGTTGTACACTGTACATATTTTAACTTGGGGTGTTCTATCTGTATTTTTGCTATTTGTATTTCCCTGTCCATGATTATACTTTGGAAAAATAGATTTCCGCCCGGCTCCAACTTTTGGGAAGCCGAAAGCTCAAGACGAAAATGAAAATGATGAAAGCATGCAGGGGTTTTCGGGGTTTTTTTTCGCCGGTGCCCAAGATTTTCCCCCATGAATTTAGTGAAGGGATGCAAGTGACTAGTGACTATACAATTATATCGTACATATGCGGATTGGATGTATGGATGTCTATTTAGCCCTCAGGCCCCCATGTTGATATTCCGCTTCCTTGTTACGTATAAATATATACGTACGATACGATGGGAATTGAGATGAGGGGGAGAGAGAGAGAGTGAGAGAGAAAGAAGAATTCCACATCCACATTTCCTTAATTCACTTATTAACCCGAGTGCTTTCCCATCAACCCATCTTTTTTTCCTCCACTCTTTCTCTCTCTCTCTCTGTCAAATTTACCGAACACTAAATCTACTCCTACTCCAGCTTTCCGTGAATACTGAACACCCTCCTCGACAATCCAACCCTCCTCTCCACCTTCACATCTTTCTTTTCTATCCCCATCCCGATCCCGATCCCGATCCCGATTGTAAAAACACAGTCTGTAAATCTTGATGGGAAATTCTAATTAGGAAAACATAACGAAAAAATACTCGGCAAGATCAGAATCAGAGTGCTCAATGACTTTCTCCAGGTTAATTCCAAGAACAATAGAAAAAATTGATAAAAAATCCGGCCATGTTGGAAAGCTATTTATATATGAAAGTTGTCAGGTGTCAATGGGGAAATGAAGTGGACCTTTTTGAAAAAGGGAAATTCACCAGGTGCTCAAACCTGGCGGATTTTCACAGGATGATGATTCAAAGGCTAATTAGATTGTCAGGTATTTTCCAGTTAATTATTAGTCTTGTTGTTGAAAGGAGATGAGAGGGTGGTTCGTTGGTTGTTTGGTTGTTTGGTTGGTTGGTTGGTTGGTGGGTGAGTGGATGAGTTTGTCATGTGTTCTTAGTCTACTACAACTACAACTACACTATAATATTCTCTAGATTCTACACGAATGGATCTCCTTAATTTGGCTAATTGATTGAGCCTGAGGGTAAATCGGGTCCGCCTTGTTCCGGTGTGTTATATGATTTGGGCTGTGGCATCTCCGTTTGTCATTTTCCTAACGACACAAACGTACTCAAGGAGATCCTATATGGTCGTGTGTAATGTGTGTGCGTAATTTGTATGTGTGTGTGAGAGAGAGAGAGAGAGAGAATAAACAACGTGTTGGACTATTATCCATTAGCTTCAAGTTGTTTTCCGCCTACGGCGACTTTTACCCACTGAAATTCCAAAATGGAAATCATAATGGGAAATTAGAAATTAAATTTACTCGAGTTTTTTTTTTGTTGTTGCTTTCATATATGTCATTTGTTTTGTACATGGTGTGTCTCTGTGTGTGTGTGTTTGCGTTGTTGTGGATGACGGGAGGAAACCATATATAATCATATAATGTAATAATAAGTCATAATTCCTGTTCAGCTCTCTTCTTGTTCTTCTCCGCACAACCCGTTTTTATTATTGGTTGCCATTGGCTAAATGTTAAATGTTAAATTTCATGGTGACATTCTTCATTAGACTTGAGAAAATAAAAGGATTCAAAATTAAAATGTCTGGGTCTATTTTAGATTTGGAGAGGTTCGTACAGAGTTTACAGAGCAGGAAATTACACATACATATTCCTATTTTATCGTTAGTCAGTTTTTCTTGGTGTAGCGGGGCCAATGGGGATGTCTGGTTGAGGAAACAAGTTGAGGCAATTTCAGTGTGAAATTGGTTGTGAAAGTGGGAGACCAAAGAATCGTTTTCTTGTAAAAAAATCGTACATACGTACATTCATATGGGTATAGAGGAGTTGAAGACTTTTCCCAATCAAAATCATTCATAATAATTATAATTCCCTTTAATCGTAATTGAATTCAAATACGGTGGTGGTGACGACGAAATGGGAAAAAACTCACCACCGACTTTCTAATACAAATATAGACGTTTTTTTTTGTGTTTTATGGATTTGGGAATTTAAAGAAAAGAAATTAAGATCCCGCAGTCAGAGAGGCGTCGTCAAAGTTGAAAAATTGTGTACAAATCTCGTTGTTAGATGATTTTCTTGTGAATTTTCAATTTTCCTTATTTTCTCCATGTTCGCTTTGTGACGACGGGTGGTCTGTGTCGTCTGTCGCTTCTCGTTTGTCAACTTTCTCTCTCTCATCCAATAAAACCATTTTGTTCTGACTCTTATCCATTTGGTTTCGAGTTTTTTTTCTCTTCCTTTTCAAATTCTTTTTCCTCTCTTTCTCTCTTCTTTCGTCTTTGATTTTCTTTTCCTCTCAGTCCCATTTCCAAACTTTGAGTTTTTTCCACCTTAAAATGTTGAATATTGTCAAATTCAAAGTGAATAAAAAAAGAGAGGTTGACAATGTAATTTGGACGTAGATTGCCAATTACCCATTTAGAATTGTGAATTGAGGTTACATGCGAGAGAAAGAGAGTTCGGAAATGTGTGAATATTCAAATGAAATTGCTTCTGTTAATATTATTACGATTTCCTCTTCCTTCATATTGGAACTCTTTCCTTGGTCGAGTCGCATTGGCATGGTTAGAGAGGGATGGAAAATTAGAAAATCCTCAAAGGTTCCTGTACCCTTTTCCTTAGACTTTCAAACTATAACCATTTTAGACTAGCAATACTTTTATCAACTCCTTATATAGAAAAAAAATCTCTACGTTTCCGCATCAAGGGATTTTAAATGGTTGTAGACTTTGTAGACGGGGAACATGTCAAGATTTCATTGGATATTTCAACAATCGTTGTTTCATTTTTCATTGGAGATTTCATATCCTTAAAATTGACGCCATGTCAAAGTCCTTCCCCCGACTGGTTTTTCACTGTAGTCGGAATGCTTTTTTAAGCAAGGGAAAAGGCCTCAGAATTTTCTGGATTTGGTATTACAAATTAGTAATTTGAAATTACTGAAATTACTCATCGACAGTACAATATTTTGTAAGTGCTGTGGAAAGCAATAGGAAGTTTCCCTACTGTGCAATGGAAATCGAAAGTTTTCTCTTTTCCATCGAAATCGACAATATCCAAGTAGCGCATTCAGAATATTATGGGAGCATTTCAATATTCTGTGTATACATTTTCTTCCCCCATTATATGAATGAATTTTGTCATATCTTTGAGTAATTAAAATCCTTTTCATTGAGTCATCAAAGGAGTTTTTCCAAGAAAACCAGTCGCATATACCATAAATCAATGCGGATAAAATTCTATATAAAAGAAAACTTTCCACTGTCTACTTGCAACGCAGTTTTCAGCATATAGTCAGTCAAGATTCCAGTATGTGAAAGTAGTACACGAGGGGGAGTTTTGTTATTCTATTGCAAGAACATAAAGGAGGATCGTAAATATTTATATGTAGTTTTTTTTGTATCTTATTGACTGACGATGTGTATCTATTCTATTTTCTGTACATAAATATTTGTGTGTGGGCGGACTCTTAGGAAAATACCATTAATAAAGTACAGACGTTCACTTAAAATCCTCTGGCTCTCATTTTGATGATTCCCTTTGAATTCCCTTCTTTTTCTGTCTTCTCATAAATGATAAAGGTACACACACACACACACACGGGAAATACATCTGTTCCGCTGTATTTTATAGGTACAAGATAAATTTTGCGGGAGAAGCTCTGACAGTCAATCAGAATTCTAATGAATGATGAAAGTGGTTCATGTGAGCTCTGCAGATTGTAGATTGGGGATTGTAGACATTCGATTTTCTCTTAATAGCAAATAAGGAATGCATATCCTCGTTTGATTTTTTGAGATTTTGGACGTGAAGATCTCTTGAGAAAATTTGTATTCTCTGCATCGTACACTTTACAACCGGAACGCTCGAGCACAACTTGACTTACGAATTGAGACTTAAAGAAACAGCACTACTTTTCTTCATACAGACAGATACAAATTTCCAACTAAAATGAAAGTGGAAAGGAACTCAAAGTAAAATGTATACTTATACATTAAATAAAAAAAAAATCATTATGAAAGAGAAAGTAGAAAGCACAAAGGTTTAAGAGAAAGTCAGTCAGGCCAAAGAGCTTCCAGCGTGCTTTTATATGTTTTATCCCTATTTCGGATTTCGGATTTCACATTTCATATTTCAAATTCCCAACTTTCAACTTTACCTTATGGAGAATACATTTCAAATGATTTTGTCATACATTCCAACACAAAAATTGGAGTCTTTGATCCTTCACCTCAAGTTCTAACGTGTAGACAGATGGATAATGAAATTTCAATTCTCCATGTACAGCCTATACAAAGCAAGGATCTGTACTTTCATACGTTGAATATGGACACTCGCAATTGACAAGAAAGTAACGAACGAAATCAAAAAGTCCATGTGTAGTTTGTCCTCAGGAGGCAAATAATAATACAGATGTACAGAACAGATATTGATTGATGGATTCCGTATTAAACATTGTCATTCACTGTCATCACTTTAATTAAATATTGTGCTTTTGACTTTTGACTCTGTCCTATGAAATATTTCGCTAATGAATGTGTAAAATGTAGAGGTGGAAAGTTGTAAGTTGAAATGTGAAATGATTTTAAATTTTCGAGTGTGGACTGACAATGAGAGAAAGAAGCTGGGAAAGATGAACGGCTTTGTCCGCCAATTATTTAATAGAGTACAGAACACGGATTCACTTTAGAGAGAGTCTCTCGTCGAGAGAGCGAGAGAGAGCGAGAGAGAGCGAGAGAGAGAGCGAGAGAGAGAACGAGCTGGAGGACTTGGACTTGTGGAGTGTGCAGATTCGGTAGTTGGTCGTTGTTGGATTCAGAGTCTACAGAGTAAAATGCACGTGGAGGAGAAAAGAGGAAAGAGAAAGGAGAAGGAATGAAGACAAACGAAGATTTGCAATTCGAGTCTCAAGTCGTAAATCTTTCTTCACGTCCCAAATCTTCTCTTTCTCCTTTCTTCTTCTTCTACTTGTTCGTCTTGACTGTAGTCAGAGTATACATGGAAGGTGAAATTGTAAAGCCAATGAGATTAACGCACACAATTTAGATTCACGATTCACCACCATGAGTGCGTACAGAAACTATTGCTAAATCCATAGAAAAGTCTATCCTGTACACAGTCAAGGCAGCCCCAAAAAGATGAAATGCAAACAAAATCTCATATCGATCCCTTTTTTGATTTCCTCTGTCTGTAAATCCCAATTTTACAAAACAAAAAAGTATTCAATATATGGAAGATATTTACAATTTACACACTGCATGACTTTTTAAGTATAAAATTTTCAATGCTCCTAAACAAAAAAATCATTCAAGACGATTACAAGAGTAAATAAAAAAGATTATCCACTAAGTATTTTGGGAAAATAGACTTGGGAGCTCTCTAATAGCTTTTCCATTAATTATTTACCTATATTTTCTTCTATTATTCTCTGATTCATCTACTGGCATCATTTGTCTTTCTCCAAATGTCCAACTCTTCCCCAAAACACACACACACAGTCACAATCACAATCCTAAGTGCTAAGTGTTTCTTCATATAATTGATATTTTATTTATGAGGAGAACCAGAGGTGAGTTTTCACTTCTTTCATTTGGCTTTGAAGGATTTCCCGAAAATATTGTCAAAAGTGAATCCGGGTCCCGGATTCCGGGATCGTAATGTTATCCTCATGTTAGGAATGGTGAAGGAAAATGTGGATACTAGCTTGTGGCAAAGAAATGGAATATGTGAATATGAAACGACACATTTAATGATTGATAAAGATAATTATGTGATTAAGTTAAACTGTCCATGAGAGAAAGACAAGGACAAAGTCATGAGATATTTATGAGATGGATACTGTGAGTGCGGAAATTGGAAAGAGGCGAGAGATTGTACAGAGAACGGAGACCAGAGAAAATGACAATGAGCTTTTTGGGCGATTGTGTGTGTGTGTGTGTGTGTGTGTTTTGGGCTTGTCAGAATTGAGTTGAGTTGAGGAGATAATATGAAATAGGAATCTGCTTCCGTTATAAATATAGCACACCGAGTGCGTTCTGTTCTGTTATGGCTACCGTATAAGCTGCTATAGAACCCCAGGTCTGCAGAGACTAAATCCTGCGCCCATTTCAAATACATTGTCGTACATACATAATTCTCACGTTCCCCACTGGGGTTCTATAACATTTTCAAATACAACCCCAGGGGTTCTATTACAGCTTGTACGGTATATCTATAGTGGTAAAAGGACAATGTTGTTGTTCTTGGTCTCATAATGATTCGTTATCGTTAATTCAATGACTCAATTTGGATTTTTGGATCCGTGCCATTCGCCATTGTATGAATGGAGCTGTCACGTCAATGCCCATGCTCGTGTCAATGTCAATGTCGTCAGCGTCAGCTTCTGCTTGGAGGAGGATTGACAAGCAAAGGGCTCCGGAAAGGAAATCCAAATCCTGTCACAACTCAAGGTATATACTTATACAATACGATTAGAAAATAGACCGAGTGTCCATTTTTCCATAGTTAATATTTCCATGTATAGATACTTTTGTATTTTTCCTCGACAATCTTTTCTATCTCCTCTCCTGTACAAATTCCAATTTTCAACATACATACTTGGATTGTGGATCGATCGAATTCTGAGTGGAAAGTATATGTATATGTACATAAAGAAAATGTAGGAATTAATTTTCCAGTTCAAAACTTCAAACAACAATATTCCTGTGGGAAAAATTACAATGAACGGGAGTCAGACCTGACCGATCGTCCAATTCAATGCAAGGATGTCCAGTGGACAATGTATGTGTGTAGACTAAAATTCTTTGGGGTTTCCTCTCTTTCAAATGATGCAGATTGTTGTTGACATTAATGCATGTGAAAGGAAATGAAATTCAAATCATCAAAATAATTTTACATTGAGGGTTCGGAAATTGAGAAAATGGGAAATTGGGTGTTGGATTTTGTGAGTTGTGAGGAGTTCATGTTGAAATGAAGGGAGAGAAGAGAGAGGGTGATGCGGACGACACATGTTTCACTGTGTGTTTCCATTGTGTGAGTGTGCGAATGTGCGTGAAATGATTTGCGAGAGAGGAGACTCAAAGAGATGGGGAAGGGTGAGTATGACTCGGTTTTTGTCACAAAAGGATTTATTTACAATCACAATCCAAAATCATCCAAATACAAATCACAAGAGTTTACCCAAATAAATAAATTGGATGGAAACGATAACTGATAACGGAGACGTATGTACATGTAAACCAAATGGGAAATCAAACGAATTACAACTGTTTTCCTGTTTAATTACCTTCAGAACATTGATTTGACTGCCCATCATCATAAAAAACAAATATTCTGAATCCCTTTATCTATTGAATATTGTTTTATTTTATTTTACAGGATATACTTTAAAAGGGTTTTATAATATAATTTAAATGAATAATAAACAATGCTCAAGCCGAGAGGACTCAGGCG